>MU159343.1:68847-115229 GCA_015888305.1 Antheraea pernyi | reverse complement strand
TACTTTTAATATGTATTCTTCTATTCGGACATATAATATTGAATATGTGTAACACATATGAGTAATAACTACCCCAAATCATTTCTAGAGCTTGAATGAGCAGATACAAGATGCTATATATTAATATCACATCTTTTAAGTGCGTTACCTTTAAAAAAAAATCTACCTAACAAAGCGCCGACCTCGTACTCTGTGTGACATGCATGTACATCAATCGATCTATCTCCTTAACCAATTCTATGCCAACTTTAAAAGTTATATTATATTTTATGTGTATTTTAAGCTACGTTTTGATGTAAAAAAAAAGAAAAAAAAATATGCCAAGTTATTAAAATTTTGTTTTGAAAATTTCGGTTTTCGGTTTTGAGCATTAAAATAAAAAATTTTCAAAATTTTATTTTATTTTCAAAAAGAGCGATTATATTGCTATATAAATCGATGCGTTTAATATTTTATTGTAAATTTGTTCAATTCGAAAAACTACTTCCAAAAAATCTGAATTTCAGATGTGACTGTTCTTTAGAAGCTCATAACTTGACAAATAAACGTGATAGAAAAAAAATAATTATGCATTCACATTCATACCTACTAGAAGTCCAAATAGACTAAATATGAACGAATTTCAGAACCTCACCTTTTTTTCGTTGTCCGCTTCACGTGAAATGCCCCATATTTAGAAAAAATATTTAAAAAAGGGTCATCAATCCTTTTTTTTTAACGAGGAGAGAAAATCCATCTTGGACTGTAAGGCCCCCGGCCTAAGGCCTGAGTTGAGTCGACCGCCAACTGCGTGCTGATACGTAGCTGCCGGAGCCTTTCGGCGACTTTAAACCGACTAAAACTCCACGGCAAACCGTACGCCGCACTACGGAAGTTTCGCGAGGAAGTGTGAGCAAGCTCTGCGACAGCCCCGGCGCCAGGCGCTTTCACGCCACACACAGCTGAGGCGGCCCGGATATTTGGATAATCCTGGTCTTTTATGTGATGCTTCTGCAAGGGTAATTCTTGTGGTATCTAGAAATATTATAGAGGGTAGTGATGCTCATGACATTTCATGTTCCAACACAATTCGGTAAAACACGGAACTCTGTTTTTGGTAAGCTTTATACAGACAAGATAGCATACATAAAATTACTATTATTTCTATACCTCATTATGTATATTTTAATACCCAACGGGATATAATTCTTTAATTTTCTTAAAACAATAAGGTCAAAGATCTAGAACGATGAGCAGTAAGATCAACGGCCGCTGGATATTTCCACATTAGCGTAATTCAGTTGAGTTTTTTTATAACTTTACCGTTGTACTCAGCCGACGTGTAATGCTCACCTTCACTTTTATACATACAAACCAAGTGTCGAGTCAGATTATTTACGAATTAAGAGCACTTACTTGTATTTGTATCACAGGTGTAGAAAGTATGTCCTTTCGATTCAAAAACTGGTCAGAAATAAGGATAAATGTGTTAATATTTTCCAAATTGAAAAAAATAACTAGGTATCTTAAGTTGGAATAAAATTTTGATCACGTAATGCCTGAATGAAAATATTTAAATTGACTCCATAAATATTATAAATTACATCAAACAATAGCTCTATATCATTAGTCTAGATAAGATATAACACATGGAGCTGATAGTCAACTTCTATCAGCTGGAGAGGCATTTCTAGTAGATGATCTTCATAGTATGTGCGCGGATAAAACAAAAGGTAGAAACAATGAAAAGCTTTCCGAACCTTTATGGATGTATTAAGGAAGTTATAAGTGTGAAAGAGACAGTGTATCAAGTTTTGCATCTGCCTAATTGATATGAATAGTGATCGCCATATCAATATATTGCCTTAGAATTTGCTGGATACCTACCTATTTATTAACTCCATCCAAGCTATAGAGGAAATCACGACGTGGGCATTAATTTTTATTGTGTATAATTGTGCTTGCTTTGGATTTGATTATAGCCATTTGTCGTTCTATAAAGAAACGAATACTTCATGATTATTCACATCTAATTTTATTGCATAAAAACTAATGCAAAATTCCACCTTCATCCTTCATCCTTTTTGATCATAAAAGAATCAGTTAATCAGGGATTTCGCAGAGTAGTTCTTTCTATATTTATTTATTATACATCCTTAACGGTGACTATATAATAATAATAAGTGTATTTGAACAAGATACACTATTATACAAAAGGTTTGCCTTACGATATACAGTATTGTATCTATGTATATACCTGCCTGTATCTCAAACGCTTATCTCTTCCTATGACGTATTACAGGTTATCATAGATATGATTTACATACTTTTTAATTTAATTACATGATTATAACCAATATAACATAAGGTATACTGTGATATATATGCCATAAGTATTTTATATAGGGAACTCCTACCTGCTTATTTTCAAGTTATGCTGCTTATATCTGTATTTTACAATTCGCAATTACCAGATTTATGTTATATAAGCTTTTGCCTGCGGCTTCGCTCGCAGTAATGTAGATGTTACCCATCCCATGAGAAAAGTATATTGTAGATATAGATGTATATCCTGACAACATGTATTCAAAATTTCATGATGATCGATTGAAAAATTAAGGCGTAAAAGCGTAACAAACAATCTCACATTCACATCTATAATATTAGTTAGTATTAGGATTTCATTGACTTGTATCATTTTCGCGTAAATTTATTAATGACAAGGATTTCAAACGAAATAAACAATGGTCGATACAATCTTCACAAACTTGAAATACGACTCACAATAAACGGAACACCTTAGATCACCGCGACCTCAAGTTAAGCTAAATGTGAACAACAATGGTCCTTTGTCAAAATTTCCCACACTTGATGGTTAAGATTTCCTAGTTCGACGTAATGTTACATGGAAAAGTGCTTAGCCTACACAAAGTACCTTTAACTTGAGTGTTATATGTGCATTATATATACTATAGGACTTAAAACTCGGAGGTTGTAAAGATTTTCTAGAATATATATCTTCAAACATCAGAACACATTTGAAAATAGAAGGCAAAGCAGGAACTACATAAGGCAAAGATGTGAATGTTAAAATCGATGTGTGGTATAACTATAATCTATCAAAATAACAATAAATATATCATAGAAAACCGACGTGAAGTAACAATGCTTGGATTGTTGCGTTTCGTTCGGTCAGTGAGAGCACCGGAGACCTACCTCCCTTCCCCCTTTCCTATTCTCCAACCCCCCTACCCCCACCCTCATACACAGGCAGGCAACGCACTTGCGACTCCCCTGGTGTTGCTAGCGTCTATGGACGGTGGTGATCAGTTAACATCAGGTGACCCACCTGTTCGTTTGCCTCCTTTTGATATAAAAAAAAGCATATGAATCTTGAAAGTGGAAGGATATAGTAGTAGGGTAAAACCGAAAAAAGATACAAATTAATTCAGTGTAATAATGATAGAAATTAAACGAGAATATGTATAAAAGTTGTCAATATTTGATAGAGGTGAGTGGAACGAGAAATCTTGTTGTACTACAGATACTTAGATGATACATTACTATAGATGGAGTAAAGTAAGTAACTGATACAACGTTATTGGAATTTATTGATCTCAGACAAGCCATTGTGTAGAAGGTATCTATTTTATAGAAGAAGGATAAGTTGAGCACTAAAAAAGTATTTATGAAAGGGAATTAGGAAACCAAGGATTAAAACTCCTAAAATGTTATAGATGAGACATCAGGCAGAGGACAAGTAAAATATATATTTGTAATTAAAAAAAATTACAAAAAATAAATCCGTTTCCATAAAAATCTAACCTAAAAAATGCAGCATAACATCCTTGGCCATAGTTAACTTGGTTTGTCATAATTGTAATAGGATTTTGGATAGTTATCTTGTAGATTTTCGAAAACCATGGTACAATCCAATAATTAAAATGAAACCTCTCTTGAAAATGGCGAACAAATTGATAATTTCCTTCTTTTACAAATTAGTTTAAAACACTTTTCAACGCGACAGTATGAGAGTAAATCGGAAAGGTACTACCATGAAATCGTATCAGAACGCATTGTTCTACAAACGACTATAATTGCATTTATTATTTAAGCCATTTTGTTCTTGTTAACCGCTCCTAGGTACAATTGAGTTCTTCTGAGTACAATTAGTTTCACTTTTAATTATTCTACTGACTTTTCATCAATTGTCTGTTATGTCGTTGATTTCTTGTCTGAATTGAATGACGACAACACGTTTAATATTTCAGGAGATAAATTTATTTATGGAAATATAGAATTATAAATTACTAGCGAGCTCGGCGGACGTTGTCCCGATCTGATAATAAAATAACTTGATAAACTATATATCTAAATGTTCCTCATGAATTTATCTACTAGTGAAAACCGCATGAAAATTCATTCTATCGTTTTTGAGTGACACATTGACGGACAGACAAACGTGGCAGAGAACTTTGTTTTATAGTATGTAGTGATATAAAAAATGGTATATAATAAAAAGTCTTAATTGAACTTCCACGCATTCAGTATTAAGGCAGGACACAATGCTCGGTTCCTTGAATTACGATACTAGCACGCACACACGCACTCGCATGCAATATAAAGAGACAGGGAGAGAAAGTCACTCAGAGGGGTATAACGCTTCTTCCTTACGTGACGATTTCTATCAGTCAACTCCTAACCCATACGCTTTAAAGAACTTCGCTTCGTTCCAATAATATAATAACACGTGTACGATTTATATATTTTTAGATAACTAAATATGTATACAGAACAATTAAATGTTATCAGTTACACTGACACCATAACACGTTTACGATTTAAAAACAAAGTAACACATGACACACTAAGAGAACATGATTCTTAGAGTTTTTGGCGTAATCTTGGAATGTCATGTAGTGAATTTTATATATTATTCATGATCTTGTGTTACTTGTCTCTATATTTTGTAATATTATTTTTTTTTTTTCGAACTAACTACGCTATTGACCAAGCAAGGTCTTAACAGCATCACCGGACTACTAAGGCGAGCGCTTTAGGCACTCAGCCGATTTTACTTTGACAACTAGCTCAAGGGTGCGCGGCACACCTCGGCTTTGGCTGTTGCCTGATACATGCAATTCGCGAACTATGTAAGCTAACCTAAGCTAAACTAACTATTCATACATATATGAGTTGTTGAAACATATATGTGTACCAAGCATACATACCTCAACAATCCTTATATATATTTCGTATCGGATAATATTCTAAACTATTTCAGTTTGATAAGGGGAAAAAATAAAACCCTTCCACCTGCATGTGTAAGTGTATATGCGTGCACGTGTGTGGAGGTGATATGTGTAACGTTGTTGCAGTGATGTAAGATTTTGTGTCACTGTATCGCGCGTGCAGCGTACTCAAGGGCTCCACGCCGAGGGAACGGACCTATATATTGATAATGTTCTACGTAATATAGTTTGGTTATTGTGTATAGGTGAAGTGGATGAGAAATAATACCACGGAGAATGGATTGTGATTGGTCACAAAAACTCCCTAGAAAGTTCTAACAAGACGGCCACCATCTTGTTAGTACATTAAAATTATCGCAAGAAATTTCTAATACCATTACTTACACGACAATGGTAGTAATAGTCTTCTAGAAGATTGGTGGACTAAAAAAAAAATACATGATTCTTAATTTGACAAGTTTTGGAGTTAAATGAAACAGCACACCGTTTCGAAAGTTAAACATGCTGGCTAAAACAGTTTTAAAACAAATTACACAGAACATGGATTCAAAACCGCAAACTCGGAATCGAGAAACGGTATTCAAGATAAGCACCCCGGAACTCGGTTAGCGAATGGTTCTGAAGAGTATTGTAATCCGGTATCAATTTTTATAACTTTTTTTTTATATATTTTTGGTCACTTTTTGCTGTTATTCTTCTTACACCGCGATAGGGATTTTTTTATACTTACACATTATTTTTTTCGAACTGACTACGCTATTGACCTAGCAAGGTCTTAACAGCTTCACCGGACTACATACTTATACATTTTACTCTTGCTATAATAATCATTAACATGGTCATCGTTTCCATGGCAACAAGGTAAGTTTGCATTTTACAATTACTGTATTATATTTGATGCATTTACGTAAACTACTAGCTTCTGCCCACGACTTCGTCCGCATGGAATAGTTACTTTGGGTTAACGCTAAAACGCATAGGAGGTTCTCAAAAAGAAAAAAAAATGATTTTGAAATATTCTTCATTAGTGCTCCGATCCTATTGGTCTTAACGTGATATATAGCCTTCTTCGATAAATTAGCTATCTAAAAATGAAATAATTTCTTAAATATGAAACATAGTTCCTGAGATTAGCACGTTCAACCAAACAAACAAACAAACCCTCCAGCTTTATAATTTTAGTATAGATTAACAACGATTACCAAATCGTTGCCATGGTAACACAATAAGTTTGTATTTTAAAATTATTTTATGCATAATGGCAAATGCTTCTGTGATGCAAAGCAGAAAAAAATGTAGGCGTTCTACAATCAAATTTGAATTAGCAGGGAATTCAGTCAATTTGTAAATAAGTAAGTCAATTTTTTTTTATTTTAGAGGTCCTTAATCTCAAATCTTGTTAGTCGAAAGAATATAGTGAGCTAATAAAAACGCGAACGTTCCCAGAACCCACAAGTTTTTCAACTATTATAAAAGTAAGTAAAAAATCTACTAGAAAATCACTCTTACCTTTTTTTCTAATGTAAACATCACCCGGTACCAGGCGTTCATGATCTCTTAGGAGGTAACTGACCGCTAGAATAACAAATTTATTAATGCTGATTACAAACCGAATTTGCTTTCGTTAACCGATAACAAACTGTAAGACATAACGGTAAATTAATTTTTGTATTCGTATCAATATTTGTCTGACACTTTAAGGAATATTGAATGTTATTTCAACGGAATAAAGTCAATAATTAAATACAGATTTATTGTTTTTCGGAAGCACGCTTCCATTGTCTGGTGTTTTGTCGGATTGTTGATTTACCAGCTTCTTGTTCCTATTGTTTTTTTATGTTCAAGTTAGTGTTGAAGCAAGATAAGCTGTGATTATTAAAATACGCTATACACATTCACGTACTTTTCTTACGTGAGGTAAGATTTTAATTTTCTCTAATTATAAGCGATAAGTATTAAGTTATTTGAAGTGTTTTTAACCGACTTCAAAAAAAGGAGGAGGTTATCAATTCGTCTGTATTTTTTTTATTTTTTTTTTTATGTTTGTTACCTCATAACTTTGGACTGGGTGAACCGATTTTGATTATTCTTTTTTTATTTGAAAGCTGGTACTTCCAGTGTGGTCCCATTTTAATTTGGTACAGTTCCGACAACGGCATCCAGTGCAAAACCGTATAAGTTTCAAATTTGCATTAAGTATGTACACGACAAATAGACGAATAACTCAATATTACGCTAACCGGTTTCGATGATTCATTTTTTATTGAAAAGGATGTACTTCAAGGGTAGTTTGATGAGAGTTTGGTTAGGTTCTGATTATGGGATCCGTGGCAAAGTAAGAAAACTTCCAAGAAAGGAGCCTACTCCTTTCTTAAGGGCCGGCAACGCATCTGTGTTTCCTCTCGTGTCGCAATTGTCCATGGGCGGCCGTGATCACTTACCATCAAGTGACCCGTATGTTCGTTTGCCACCAATATTATAAAAAAAACTCTTCAATTCTTAGGAGCCTATTGTGCTTATGTTCGTTGCTGTGTTGCAACATGACGCAAGCATTGTAATTACATTACTTAAGGTGTATAATGTGTGAAGCGATGGTAGCCGAGTTGGTGGTAGAAACTATCGCGGATTACTGAAAAGGTTGCGTTCGTACCAAACGTTACTTATTGTACAACCAATTGAAACCATATCGCATACCATACCGATAGATACCATACCGCAAAAATGCGCGTATTTTAATATACTTAAGGCGGAACGGAGTTCGCGGGCACTGCTAGTAAAATATATTTATGTACACTAAAAATGGAAAAATAAAGTAAATTTTCAAAAAAAAGTATTAACCGACTTCAATATCAATCAAAAACCCATAAGGCACTAAAAAGCGGAAAATAAATAGTTTATCAAAAATAAAACATATGAATATGTGTGCTACCTAGAGATGTATTGGAAGTCGGTGCCAACCAAACCGAAAATCATATCATCTACAGGTACAAAGTTTAAGTCCACTCTCGCGTCTCTGTAATACAAAAATTTTGGTTGGTACCGACTTCCAGTACATCTCTAGGTAGCACACATATTCATATGTTTTATTTTTGATAAACTATTTATTTTCCGCTTTTTAGTGCCTTATGGGTTTTTGATTGATATTGAAGTCGGTTAATACTTTTTTTTGAAAATTTACTTTATTTTAACACTGTACTATTATACATAATTCAATGAATGACGGTGAAATCAAAGCCACGATATGTGCCCACACCAGCGGACCACATGCACGTATTTCATATTGACATAACTTTGCGTACGCTATGAGTTGTCCATGTTTTCTTAATAATCATGAAACATATGACATAATACTGTAATCTAATATTTTCTCATAAAAGCTCAGAATTTCTTGTGGATTCTTACACACTTGATCTTTAATTACTTTTTTTTTTAAACTTCGTTGGTGGAGGCGAGATGTATTTTTCGGGCAAGACATAAATTTATATTTTCGCGTGATGACATGTTAATGAGCATGACCGAACGACGTGCGCGGCTTGCGTCAGGCTAGCGACGCGTAGTGTAGCTGCCTATGTAGGTACATCTAATATTGATATTCTATATTGAGATTGTGCAACGTATCACATGTTCGATAATTTAACAAACTGTACATAATTATTATTCGGAATACCAATAGATACGAGAGAGACAGTAATGATAACATTTTCAATTTAGAAATTAAAACAATTCATACTATAATTAATTTAAAAATTCAAAAGAGTTAATCCAGTTTAAATTCCATTATTTAGAGTTTTCACTTCTATCGGTAGTCCTTATGACTGCCGCAACTTTTTTATCACTATTTTTTTTTTTTTCGATCTGACTACACTATTGACCATGCGAGGTCTTAACAGCTTCACTGGACTTCAGGCGAGCGCTTAAGGCACTCAGCCGATTTTATTTTAATGTATTTTTTTTTATCACGATAACGTCATATAATATAATTAATAACTTCATATAATTTTTGTAGGTGTTAGAGCCACGCTGAACCTATTACTGGTTCCAGCATCAGTGTGTCGACTTGCCCTGGGTGGTACCACCCGACCCACAGAAACACCCACGTGAAGTAACAGTGCTTGCATTGTTGCGTTTCGTTCGGTCAGTAAGAGCGCCGGAAGCCCACCTTCCCTCTCCCTGCTTCCTCCCCTAAATACAGACTGGCAACGCACTTGCGGCTTTTCTGATGTTGCAAGTGTCTATGGACGGTGGTGATCACTTAACATCAGGTGAACCACCAGTTCGTTTGCCTCCTATGATATAAAATAAATACATAAAATTACTAACGTGTTGTTATTACAAATAAGTTAAATATGCATTGAATACTTGCTCTAAAAAAGTTTGGGTACTTTCGTATTAAATGTACCGTGCTCGCCGACCGCTGCCGCGGCAAATTGGCGTTTTCCTTTGTCGCACGTCTAACCTAACCTAACCAAACCGCGATAAAAAAGCAAGATGTCGAACGTTCGGCGAGCGCGGTGCATTTAATACGAAAGTACCCACACTTTTTTAAAGCAAGTAATTCGTATATATTTTTTTTTGTAATAAACGGCTAAACTCCTACTAAGGTACCATAAAATGTTAAGAGTGAAATTATTTACTCGGCGTGTCGCATACATACAAACTTTCACATATTTTAAGTCGAAATGCATACAAAATTTACCCAACATTGTCGCGACGCAACGAAAAGACTAACTGCTGGATTTAAACAAGTTATTTTATAAATAAAAATAAAGCGGTCTTTTTAAAGTAAATCAACTTTCCCAAAGAATTTTCCCTCGAACGTAGAAAGTTTGTAATCCAGTTTTTTATTGCATTTTTGATTGATACAGCGGCGTTAATTTTTTTATGAATTTTTTCACGTAAATATTATATCATTATTGTGTATATACAAAATAAAATTCTTTTTGTCACTACACTCATGGAAAATAGGAATTTTTGGTCACCCTACTAACGCACTGTCGTGAGACCGCTGATATGACTACATTACACCTATATTTACAATGCAGTTGTATATTAAAAAGACGAACCCTTTGGATAAGGATGTTAAAATACCCATTGAATAAAGTTTCTTATGATTATGATGTCTTGGTAAATTCCTGTTATAATCTGCTGGTACATCATTTTATACAAGTTGATATTTCTCTATATTACTTAAAATATATATGTTTTTGAAGTAAAATTTCTTTAGGCGCGACTAGGACGGAAGTGCGTTACGGCAATATGGCGTCACGTTTCTGTAACATCCGGTTAGATCATAATTAAACATAACCAAAACTTCTATTAAATCATAATTAATTTAATTCGTTACTTATTATATTTATTGTATTATTTAAGTTCCGAATTAGCTCATAACTGGCACTACAGATAATGAAGCTTTGATTAAATTTGTTACTTACTTACATTGAAACCAGATGGCAGTACGGTCGCGCGCCCATATAAATATAATTAATTCTATTGTATGATTTTTATTATTATTCAATTTAATGTTTCTTATTATATTTTTTATAAATTCAAATATTTCCAGATACTTTTTGTGTCAGAATCCATGCTCCGTGGTAATATTTTCCATCCACCTCACTTTTGCACAATAAACCAAACTATATTATGTAAAATACCACTAATATTACAATATATAGAGTCAAATAACAAAAGATTATTAATAAAAATAACTACATGGCATTCCAACATCCCGCCAAAAACTTTCGATTACTTCTTCTATATTCCTTTAAAAACTCTAACATTTGAGGTTTGTTGTAATTTGAAAATAGAACATAATATACCATTCGTAATAAAGATAGTACAAAAAATTGGTACAGAACATAATTTTTATTCATAAGAAATTCTACATTACAGGTTCCTCTATTCAGTTTTATCATGTTTAATTCATATTCGAATATGGAACGAAAATTCCTCGACCGCGAATTCTACATTACTGACGTTACAGACTATATTGTATCTGTTTTAATCGTATTAATTCAGTTCCATTGAAGGTTTAATTAGTAGACTCGTGAACGGTTGTGTTTACACAGCAAGTAATGTATACGGCGTTTGGACAATGTTGTGTGATGCATTTGCGCATAATTATTTCAAGATGGCGCGCGTCGATGGATGGATAATATGGAATTGTTGAAAATTCATGTCTTACTGAAAACTTATAAAGTTGTACGAAGTTAAATAGAAATGAAAGACGTGAATGTATTGCGTGTATAATAATAAAATGAAATAATAGCCCAGTGTATGTATATAAGTAATATTATAATTTGAGATATTGTGCTGTATTTTGGATCTATTAAAGGTTTATAGTCTACGGAAAAATACTATATCTCATTACTATGGAGCCATCAACTTATATGATATTATATTCTAGACAAATAACTGTTTAAAGCTGTTAAATATATTTTTTTTATGAAAATCAAACAAGTAACAAACTTGTCTTTGTATTTTTTACTTGATCCAAAAAATGTATTTTTTATAGCTTAATGTTAGATATACTATAATCATTGTAATTGACAAATTTAAAAGGATATTTGTCAACGCTAAAAAACGAGTTAGAAGTTATACTTCATGGCGTAAAAGATAAAAATCTTTCCTTATTCTACGTTTGTAGAAAAAACGACACTAACAATAGAAATAGTTGACTATAGCTAACTTCAGGGCATCGTTAGTGGGCAACTTCATTTCTGTTAATTTTGTGACACGGTGCACGCGCATCGTAAAATTTCACTCTCATCAATTTTTCATAACGCGCCTAAAGAAGTATAACTTCAATAAAAAGGAATTATAACTCACTAAAAATATGAAATCGATTATATTTAAGACCAGTAGAAATGTGTATACAATAACGTTTACTAATTTGTATATCTTTAAAACTGAGGATTATATGACAGTAGTGTATCCGGTTATAGAGCCATCCGGCTATTCGATCATCCGGTTATTCGACTATCCACCAATCCGGCTTTTCGTTCGAAACTCCGAAGTACAACACTGAACAACGTATTCCCACCAATCGTGACATAGTTTATATAATAAATACAATAGATATCAGATACGACACTATTGTTCCGTCCATCAAGCTCCATTGTATTTATAAGCGTATACGCTTAAATCTATGACAAAATCGTTTAATAACGAATTCGTATCGCGCCGTGTGAGTATAATGAGGTAGGCAGAAAGGATGGAGCGATTTTTGTTTATTTAAATATATAAAAATAATAAACATCAACGCAATGCACGCACAAACTACTAAAATTCGTAAAAGTACTAAAAATAGGGCTGTGAAAATTCGCATGAGAGTTCCCATTAAACTTTAAGACGTGGTGTAGTTTCCTAATTGAACGTTTATTATATTCAGAAAGATATTTTTTTGGGTATGATTATATAATTGTTGAAATGTGGTGAACGTTTTAATCGGAGAGTTCATGATTGTCTTTATTGGAAATAAATACAGACCATGTTAGTGATACATTTACATAAACATTTAGTATTTTATGATCTATATTCATTTTTTGAAGTGTACACAATAAAAAAAGTGTGTGTGTACTTATGTACACGCGTTAGAAGTTATACTTCTTTGGCGTAACAAGATAAAAATCTATGATTAATTTATTTATAAACCTATAAACACATTAAATAAGAATGTGAAAATTTATTACTTTGTTGGTAACTTTTTTTGAAAAACTAAAATGTTGACTATTGCTAACTTCAGGGTGTCGGTTTTTCGTGACGGCGTGCGCGCACATCGTAATAATTTACTCTCATCATTTTTCCCGAACGCGCCAAAAGAAGTATAACTTCAAAAAGGGTTTCGTTGATCCAAGAAAATATAATTTTCAACATAATATATGCACCATAAAATATTGTCTCATTGTAAGATAATAATTATCTTGAAAACTTAAAAAGTATTTATTTAAATTAAGCAAGTACTCTTTATTTCAAAAACATGTACTGTATCGTTTTAAGAGATTATTTAACTAGGTGTAACCGTCACACGTGATTAAAGTAATTTTTTTTAAATTTTTTGATTTTGTCAGTAAATAGTTTATAAAAATATCAATCAAAATTTGTTGAAAAAAAAAATATATTCAAATGAATAACAATAAAAATCATACGATACAATAAATTATGTATAATTATATGGGCGCGCGATAGTGCTCCCATCTGGTTTCAATGTAAGTAAGTAACAAATTAAATCAAATCATTATTATCTGTAGTGCCATCTATCAGCTAATTCGGAACCTAAATAACACAGGAAATATTATTAGCAACTCTTTGTTATAAAGTAAATAAAATGTAGAAAAGTACGAACAGATTACTACGATAAGTAACGAATTAAATTATTTATGAATTAATAATAGAAGTTTAGGTTATGTTTCATTATTATTTTACCGGATGGTACAGAAACGTGCCGCCATATTGCTGTATCGGACTAACCGTTACATTGCCGTCCAGTTTATACTAAATCGAAGAAGTTCTGTGTTTTAACTCAAGACAATGTAGTTCTTACTTAGTCCAACTATTTTAATGACAGAGTGCTTCGATTGAAACAAAACTGTATTCAACCAAAGATTGTTGTTATACGACCAAGGTTAATTTTATGAACTGAAAATTTATAGGTAGTTGAGGTAACAATATTAATCGTGCTGCGACTGTAGTCACGAGCCTAATAGTTCCTGACGCATAACGATAATGTATCTCCACACTTGAATTGATTGCAACCATAAACAATATGGCGATACACGCGAGTATGGGAGTAGCATTACACAAAGGTAATGGTGTCACCTTTATAAAGACACAGGCGAAACCGCTAGCGACCACTAGTATCATATAATTTAGATCGAACAAAATTAGAATCAATATTACATCGTTGAATAAATGTACACAGTTGTAAATTAAATTGAAACCTACATTTTTTGTTACATTCGATTAGGTCATTGGATTGAGCGACGTAACAAAAAAAAAACTCGTTCGTCCGTCATACGTGTGGGTATATGCCATATCTATTTGTATCTACATACTAGGTTGCCCCGTGACTGCGCCCGCAAAGAATAGAGAACTATTATTTAACTGCACTATGTTTACATGTAGAAAAGTCGGTGGATACGTTTGTAGTAGTAACTGATGTCTAGAACGTTTAAACCGAATCAAAAAAAAATCTATTAATCGGAAGAATTTGTACGAAGACTATTGTTTTATTAATAACTACCTTTTACCCGCGACGTCACTCATGTTTATGTAGACTTATCGAAAGGTACCTCTGGTCAAAGTGTAGGTATAGTGTATAAAATTGATTATCGGTTGAATAGTTATAATATTAGCTAGAATTTGGATAAGCCCTTTTTGAATAGTTATGCATTGTGGTTTAAATTTTTGAACCACTGTTTACATTTACTGGGGGCTAAATTTACTCGCGTCCGCAGGAAGTGTACCTCTCATTCGCCTGCACGTGTTTCCGTGGTGGTGCGAAAGAGTAACAAATTTTTAAGTGCTGTACAGTTCCACATAAATTTAAACTCGCAGCTACAAATAGACGAATAGATCTATCGACGATAATTAAAGACGGATATTCTATTTAGTCATGGGATTAAATAATGAAAAAATGTTTATAGTAGTTCCGCGTAAAGCACGACCGTTGCGAACGGAGTCTACTACGCGACTGAGCCGCGTGACATATACGCGTTGCCATATGCATTCACAGTTCGGTTATTCTCGGTAACACTTGCTTATTGTTAGTCACATTAACGGACAGACAGAGCGTTAAGTTTTATAATATGTACGAATAAGGAAGTAAATAAAATATCCATAATGTATATAATACGAAGAGATGTACACAATCGACTCTATTGTATTCTTATGTGAATAAAAATTATAGACATGAGATGAAGGTAGGGTAGGGCGTTTTTTTGTGTTGATACAATTCGTTGAACTGATTTATATGTTTTTTTATCTATAACACCTATATAGTCTATGGCCATGCCTTAGTGTGTGTTTTTATATAAGGTAATGTATGTATAAGTTATGTAGTTCACGCTGACTGCAGAACTAAGTTATTTGTTGAGTTATTTCATATATTAAGAGAGATAAATACATAATTACTAGCCGGCTCGGCGGACGTTGTTCTGTCTTGGTAATTTCAAAAAATCTTAAAGTCCACCGCAGCGTCACCTACCAGGCCCAATTTAAATCATTCTTGAATCCACTTGAAATCACACAAAAAAAATCATAAAAATCTGTCCAACCGTTTAGGAGGAGTTCAGTTACATAGACACAGACTGAAGAATCTATATCTATACTAATATTATAAAACTGAAGAGTTTGTGCTAATGTCAGAAACTACTACTGGCACGATAGAAAAAAAAATTCAGTGTTACATAGCTCATTTATCAAGGAAGGCTATATATCATGCTAAGATCAATAAGGAGCAGAGCGCCAATGAAGAATGTTTCAAAATCGGGGTTAACGTACGTATTATTTGATAATTTTTTTTTGTCATAGGAGGCTAACGAATTGGTGGTTCACCTGATGTTAAGTGATCACCACCGTCCTTAGACACCAGGGGAGTTGAAAGTGTGTTGCCAGCCTGTGTTTGAGGAAAAGGGAGGGCGGGGGGAGAAGGGAGGGAAGGGGTGGTGGGCCTCCGGCGCTCTCACGACCTAACGAAACGCAACAATGCAAGCACTGTTACTTCACGTCGATTTTCTATGAGAGGGTGGTACTACCCCGGGCGAGCCGACCCATTCATGCTGAAACCACTAATAGCTTCAGCGTGGCTCTACTACCTACAGAGTGGTACACACTACATAGTGGTCTACACCTACTATTCAATATAATTTACTATTTAATAGTAGTAAAGTAGAATTGAAAATTCTAGGGCATTTAACATCACGCTAGAAATCTTAGAAGCAGAGTCAGAAAGTACGTAAAGCGACGGCGAAGTACACTGGACAACTGTCACTGGTTCTGGTTTCGAGAGAAAGGACCGTGTTGCGCACACACGGGTTGTCAGGAACCAAGTATTACTAATAGCCGAACTTTTAACGCCTATACCTATATGGTTCAGTCACATAGTCGGTTTAACTAACTGCTTACAAAGTTAAGTGCTAGTAAAACCGTTAGGCACACCTAGTTTGATATTGATTATTCTGAAACAGGATGCACTGATGCAATGTATTGGGAATGGGTTTATACAACATTGATATTTAATGTAGACTGATTTTAATTTGGTTACGACATACAATTTCGTACACCTTACGAAATAATTGTATAATATAACATAAAGGCATACTTATGTAGACATTTACAGTTAGGACCGTCCCGCTTACACATAGCCTGCATGGGATACACCTTCCACTGCCGGGGGACAGTGAGAGGGTTATGCCGGACTCTTACTGGCTAAAACCCGTAGGCCGCTTGTGCGCGTATGTAGACCAGGGTACGGGCTCAGATTAGCATGCATCGATGCCCTGGTCGCGCGCCTGGGTCACCCGTAGATGTGCGGACGGGGACCCTCGTCTCGAGAGAGAGGATATTCCTCTCCCTCCCGCTTATTATTGAAGCTGCGGCTAGCCGTGCTTCAACTCTCGGCTACTCCATTCTGCAGCAACAAACGCCCCCGCGTGTGTCGCCTGGAGTTTAGTTAGGGGGCCTTTGATGGTGACTGGCACCCCCTCTGCGGCTTCTGCGGCCGACTCTACCACGTCGAGCAACAGGAGCATCAGCAGCCCTCTCACGCTGCCTCTCGGCCTCCTCCTTCTGGGAGACTACGCCCTCGCAGAAGCTCACAAGCCCTCTCACTATCGACCATGGAACGGATCACTGCCGGCAGAGAGAGGTCATCGCAAGACAAAACAGCAAGATGGCAAACATTCAGCGACCGCGGTGAATTTAATACGAAACCTTTTTAAAGCAAGTATTCAATACGTATTTAACTTTTTTGCAATAACACCGTTAGGGCTTACTCCCCATACAAACCATTGTAGACCTTATGATGCACTGGTCAACAGACTGTCGACAGCATAATAAAAAAAACGTATTTATAACATTTGAAATACTTGAATAATAACAAATTATGTAACGTAAAATTATAAGTTTAAAAAATTGCCTACATATTAAAAAACGTAATCCGCCATTTTAAGATTTGGGTCTTAAAAAACAGTCGAAAGGTTTATGCTTGGTTTTTACGGTCGGCCAAACTGCCTTCAACGCCCAATAGGCCGCCATTCGGCTTAGATATCGCCTAGTCGACCTAAATTTTATATATAAACTAGCTGTTCCCGCGATTCCGTCCTCGTGGAACCTTATGTAAAAAACAGCGATTAATAAAGACATCTGAATTTATTAAGTCCATTTACTTATCCACCTACTTTTCTCTCGTACTTAAGTCGTATCGTCATTAAAAATACAATAACTTTTGATAGACTGAACTGATTTTAATGGATCTAAGACTAAATGTTACTCGAAGGTATGCTTTATGAATTTCTGGAAGAGATTTTATCATGAACACAGTATTTTAGCAGTGATACGCGTTCATACACACAGACAAACAGATATATCTAAAATTGATTGAAATATATTTTATTATTACTTATTACTAGATACCAGAAACATTTTTTTTTAATAAAAATCTAAAAGTACAGACACTTTAGATTTACTTTCTTATTCTTTGTATAATTATAAATTACTTCGTTCTTAATGGTCATAGCGTGATGTTTGAAAGCTCATAACCCTCCTGAACAATAAATTTATAATCTATAAACATAAAGAGCTCCATTACCTACCTTTTTAATTTATCATGATATATGTAAGATATTTCGCCACATAAATATATATATTAATTTAAGTGTATTTTAACGATCAATCATATTGTCAAATAACGGGTTAGGAGTTTAAATATACTACGATTTTATCCGTCAGCGGATGTTGTTGTGAAATTATACAATGTAAATTATGATTAAAGTGATTGGTGATTCGGTTTGGGTAATTATCTTAGAGTGGCCTCATATAGCCATTATAACGAGATTCGAATGCAAAATATCTGTTAACAATGACTTCTATAGTACATTAGACGCGTTGGGATAAAATGTGCAGATTAAGTACAAGTTCGTTAAGCTATAACCCCCGTCTGTGACTTTGTACGCTTTAAATTTCAATATAAAACTGAATAACAATATTGCCGTCCAATGAAAGAACGGCGCGTCTGTCGCTTTTGGAATATCGAAATTTACATATATTCGGAATCAGTAAATAAAGGTGCATCCGCTCGTATTTATTTAACTTATGTTTTCAAATTACTATCAATTTAAAACCAGTTAAAATCACTTCGCGTCAAATTGTTAAGCTAGTGATTGCAATTTTCAGCGTTACTGTATCGCGCTAGCAGCGTGCTAGAGGATTCCACTCCAGAAAAACAGACCTAGGCTTAAGCCGCTGCCGAGAGGGTCACGGCGAGTATGTGGGAGTGATATTTACCGCCAAACCACAACGGCGTAATCTGTGGCTAGGCAGGTGGCACACACTCTGTTTAAAGAGTCAGATACGTACCAATCATTTGCTGCTGTTATTTCGTCAGGAAGATAGCTTAAAAGACCTCCGCTCGCATTTCACTAGGATTTTTTTTTTTTTTTATAGTAGTATGGCAAAATAACTGCACTGCGCCTGATGGTAAGCACAGCACAATCCAAAAACAACGGCGACTACCGAGTGATATACTATCCATCGCCGGTCGCCGCTGTCATGCCGGCCTGCGAAAAGCTGGATATGCACAGGTTGATCCCGAAACGCGACTCGCAAAAGCGAATCACTATGACGGGCTTTTTCGCCATATACATGGTGGTTGCGACCCAGTCAGGCTGTAAAACCCTACCACCCCGCTTTCGCCATTGCCTCGTTCGTTATTCAGCAGGGTGCACCACGTGCAGGTGAGGTTGGCTTGGGTGTCTCAAGTCTTGCTTCGTATTATAAGGTAGCGCGTAATATTTATGTCAGTACAAATACTTTTCAACGATCTAGTAGGCATTGGCTCTGACATATAGGTATGTACATAGAAGAAGTATTACGTACATAATCTCAGATGGAACTTTTTGAGTGTAGTTTCTAGGAACTCCCGTAATCGTTCTTTACAATAAAAACATATACGTATAATGCTTATGTAACCTAATATTACAGGTAACAATTATACCATATAAGATTATACCCGAAGGTGATAATTTATATAATTTGTAAAAACAATGTACGTACAAGATCCATTATTTTTTTCACTTGAGACGGATATGGTATAATTAAATAGAGCGTAATAAGTAACTATTATCATGTCAAGTTCTGGTTTTGGAAAAAATATATGACTGTCCGGTTCCAGAGGGGTTACCTCCCACGAACGCTCCGATTGTGGAATTAGCTAACTGCTCAAGTTTTTCCTGGGGACTACAGTATGGAATTTTTCAAGGGCAAAGTGAATAGGTTATTGTAGGTCGGCTACGCGCATGTTTTTTTTTCATGTCATAGGAAGCAAACGAACAGGCGGGTCAACTGCTGTTAAGTGATCACCGCCGTCCATGGACAATAGCAACACCAGTAAGGTGTCGCGAGTGCGTTGCCAGCCTGTGTTTAGGGGGTGGGGATGGGATAGGGAGTGGGGGAGGTCTGACGCTCTCACTGACCGAACGAAACGCAACAATGCAGGGTACTGTTACTTCACGTCGGTTTTCGATGAGAGGGTGGTACTACCCCGAGCGAGCGGACCCATTCATGCTGAAACCAGTAATAGTTTCAGCGTGGCTCTACCACCTACGAATGTGACACCTCTAATGTTACAAGCGTCCCTAGGCTGCGGTGTATGCTTAAAATCTGGTGGCCCACGTGATTGTTTGCCACCATCGTGGTATAAAAGATTGTAAAGCAATATAGGCTTTGTGGTTTGTGTTTTTAAACTCCGCGCCGATCGATGTAGGTTCGAGTGGGTTGGTGCTTTTGGTGTAGGAAACTTAGTGATGTAACCCGTAGCATGGTGGGGCTTTTTCTAAATCAGCCTGGCTATATACCACTCTCAAGTTAAAAATCTGTCGCCAATCACCTATTGGTGTGTTCTGGGTGCTGTAATTGAGAGCCAATCCCTTTTGGTTCAGCGTGTTTACGATCTAAGATCACATTATCATTTAAGACTAGGTGAAATTGTTAAAAAGCATTTTGTGTTTGGTGCAAATTCATCAGATCGTGTACTAAACTAGAGTGAGCGGTGTGCCGAATTTAAATACCGGTGCTGATGGGTTAATTTCCAACATTACGAGTGCTTGTGGAAACCTCAATCAAACAAAAAAACACATAAAAAAATCTACTTAGAAAATATAGCAGTTTTGCTGAACATTCATACCGATGCGACGACGGTCTAACGTTACTGAAAATATTGAATATCTCTAAATATATAAAAATCCAGTGTCAATTTGTTTTTCCTCGATGAACTCCAAAACTACTAAGCTGATCATCATGTATAATTTGGTCCAACTTGAGACTTAGGATAATTTATATTCCGATTATTGGCATCAATATTTTTTAATTACAAATTAAATGATTGTCAATGTTGATTATTGTTATTAATTGTACGTCTAATCAGTCTCAAACAGATGGCGTTTTAAATTAGTTTGTTTACAGAAAATTGTAGGACCGACTGTTATAGATATCTCATAGAATGTCACTACGTTTTAATTTTTATTTCTTTTTCAGTGACTGAGCCCAGGAATCGTGTCGCCGGGTCACTTAGTTAAATTATAATAAAACATGAATACTCTATTTAACCATACGGTTAAGAACGCGTAATAAATTTTACGCACTTCAGTTTTGGCATCGAGACACCAGCTCAAGCACACAGTGACGACTGATAATTAGGAAAATTGTAACTCACGTGAAACGATTTTGATTATTCTGTTTTGGTATATTTGATAGTGCCGGATCAAATGATCATTTCTCAACATCACACAAAGTCAACGACAGTGTGTAACTGAATCTAAGTATACGTAATAGGCAGAAACATCGAATTTGTGCTCAGATGCTTAGCCCTTTAGTGACGGATCAATGCACTCGATTCTCACGAGGAGCAGTATGGTGGTGACTGGATCATAGCCTAGATAATAGCTGGAAACATCAAGTTTGAGCTTAGATGTTTAGTCTCACCATGTAGGAGCAAGGTTTCACATCTCAAGAGTTTGGTAAAAACAGTATTTATGGTAACAATCCTGTAAAGATAATAGATAGATTCGGGTTTGAAGTTAGAGAGTCGATATTACTATTAAGCTATTATATTGTGTCTATTCTATAAACAAGAATGTATACTATACTTAATATTATAAAGCTGAAGAGTCTGTTTGCTTGAACGCGCTAATATCAGAAACTATTGGTCCGATTTGAAAGATTTTTTCAGTGTTAGATATCTCATGTATTGAGTAAGCTTGTATATAGCTAAGACCAATAGGAGCGGAGCATCAATGAAGAATGTTTCAAAATCGGGGTTAACGTACGTATTATTTAAACATATTTTCACCTTCTACGTAAACGAAGTCACGAGTTAAAGTTAGCGTTAACCCAAAGTACGCGGACGAAGTCGCGAGCAGAAGCTAGTGCTCTAATATTTGCATATATAAATCCCATATATCACTAAATTTGCGTTTGTTTTCTTTACAAATATTTGTTATGTGTTTTATTCCAGTAATAAGATTATATCCAATGAGATCACCTTCCTCAAATTACTACTATCGCAAAGTTCTCTAATATAAATGGTCTCAGACCTTATTAACTTTATATTACCGTTATATTTTAATAGAAATCCCTCACGATTACGTGTCTGTCAAATGAGGTTAATTATAAAATATAACCCGGCGCCACCTAACGGTGAGTTATAAAATGAATATTATAAACAACCATCTTCACGGAAAACATTCAGTTTTTAGTCAGATATTCTAATATAAAATCGTGGTGGTCTAGTGGTTTGACCGGTGGAATATCAATCCGATATGCAGGTTCGAACCCCGGTGCATGTACCAACGAATTTTTCGAAAGTCGTGTACATTACTAATTTAAATTTGTAACATTATCGGCTGACGGAGAAGGAAAACATCGTGAGGAAACCTGAACCTGAGAAATGTTCTTGTAGTAATAATCTATGTGGGAACACGTAGAGCTGTGGAATTCTCAGTTTGAAATCACCAATACATCGTGGGCTGGCGTGGTGATTACGCCCATACCTTCCTTCGGGAAGAGGCCTATAACCTTGCAGTCTCTTACAGCCTGATAATGATGACGATGATATTCCTATATTCATTTTTATACATATTTTATTGTAATAATTTAAAGTCTACTCATATATAATTATATTATAGAAAATCCAATCATTCACTTTCTCCAACTTGTAATGATATTGCAAGTCACGCAAAAGTTCTATTCACACCAAGCTATGACCTTAGAAAATGACGGAGAGATTGTAATAAACACATATCGAAATGAGACGGCGAGTAAATAAAATATTTTCGATTTCTAAGGTTAGCCCATTGTTCGCGATAGAAAGTAAGATTATATGGACACCCTACTAGCAAATGTAGCAACTACTCCAGTAAAGAGAAAATTCTATACAAGTTAACCCCTCGGTTGATGTTTTAAGATCCAGATCTCAAAACTAGCCAACTTTTTGATATCATAATTTTACGTTACACTAGCTGTGCTCGCGTCTCTGTGCGCGTGGAACCCAGTGTTAAACAACGGAGACTAATAAAATCATCTGAATGTATTAAGTCCATTTACTTTTAATTTAAATTAGAGGGGAGGGGAGGTGGGTTATCCGGCGCTCTCACTGACCGAACGAAACGCGACAGCGCAACAGGCACCGTTACTTCACGTCGGTTTTCGATGAGAGGGTGGTACTACCCCGGGCGTGCCGACCTATTTATACTGAAACCAATAATAGCTTCAGCGTGGCTCTACCACCTATAAAAGACACTACTCTACACATATTCGTAACATCGACACATTAGAAAAACAAATTCATTATGATTTATAGAGACATTATTTAAATTACCATAACCTAACATAAAAACAAAACACAAACGGTAAATGTCAAGTACATTTGAAAGCATCCTGACATATGTATGAGTATTATCTCAGCGAATGATGCATAAGCCGTAAGAGTTATGTGAAGATAACACATTATTAAAAAAAAACAAATGCAGACGAAGTCGTAGGAGCATTCTTGTTCAATATAAACCAATGCGGTAAAAAATATTGAAGAAAAGATTAGTAAGATTCGTAGATAAGCGAATCAGAATTCCAACTGCGACATCATCATAGGATAATAGTTCAGAGAAATTAGAAAGAAATAAAAAAAAAAAAAAGATTTTGAATTGAAATGGCTTTGGCATTCTGATCGGCAACATTTTTGTGTGACGAAAAGTGGTAGGGGTAAACACTGTGTCAGGTAGAGTGCTGAAGACACCGGTTCTCGTTCAATCACCGAAGTTAAGCAACGTCGGGCGTGGTCAGTATTTGGATGGGTGACAGCCTGGGAATACCACATCACACTGGCTTTTTGGTGTATTTTTTAATTAATACGTTTTCCTACAATATAAGAGTTATAACTTTATCGCGTGTTTACGACACCCCTATTTTTTAACACTCAATCAGTATTCAATATACGGCACATGAGAAATATGCATCCTTTTTGTCTCCAAACTTCATGAATAAATGCATACAGTCTTTGTAGTCAATAATAATTTCCTTAAACAAAGACAAATATCAACACTTTTCCATTTTAATATTATAAATTAGTCGCCATTTTCTATTATATTCAAATTAAGAACACACTGGATCATACTAACGACTTGGTTGGAGAATAAGGAAAAAAAAACCCTAACGGCATTATAAATCTTTATAACACCATTATTATTGGGAAGAAAACCTGTCATAGTGACTTATTTTTTACCGAAAACTTCGGAATCAATTAATACAGTATATCAGATAATTTAAAGAGGTTTTCTTTCTTTTATTTTATTTTTGGTATTCAATATTTTAGATTCTTACTGCCATTGTCGAGTAGGTAATAATATTACAAGTGCCTTATGATAATTTCAATGTTCTAACAAGATGGTGGCCCCCTTGTTAGAACTTTCCATGGAGTTTTTGTGGTAACTCAGAATTCATGCTTCGAGATATTATTTCCCATCCCCGTCACTTGCTTACAATAACCGAACAATATTACATAAAACACCACAAATATCACTAAATATAGAGTCAAATACACAAGATTATGAATAAAATATAAAAAACCACTATATATGGCAGATTGAGATCCCGTCAAAAACTCCAACATCGGGACTTATGTTCCTTAAAACACCATTAAAATGCAGAAATAAATATTTCGCATCTGATTGGTGGAAAAAATAAATAAAACGCATCTGATTGGTTAACAGATGGAATGCTCCGCGGTCGCTTTGTGCGCGCTCTTTGTATATGTAACTTGTAAGTGACTATTTTATTTTCTTAGCATTTTAATATCTTGAAGAATCTTTATGGCATTAAAATAAAAACGTGTATTTTTTAAGTTCACGTAATTATTAATAACGTATACTGTGTACATGTTGTTTATAAAGAATATTACTTAAATCACATTTTATCGTCTGACATTTTATAAAGTTCACATTTGTATTACTCAAGGTCTTTAATAGATTCTTCAATGCATTTTTGCGGTAATTTGCATACATTATAACGTCTAATTGTTTATTTGCCTTTTTATAAATAATGCCGCTGATAATAATTCTGTTTTATAATACGTTTACGACTGGATACGTCAATAATCAAATAATAAATTGTATTATTTATCTATATTAATTAATCAGTACTTCTGACTGTACTATTATTTTTCAAATTTTAAGAATCTGAGAAGATATATGCTATAAAGGATATTGAACACGAATGTGACATAAAAAGGTTTACCTGTATGATTGTCTGTGTGTTAATTAGAACTGACTTAAAAAGTTTGAATTGCACTTGACTGATTTTAATACATTCCTGTACATGAAAAGTGGATATACGTATCCGCGAATATATTACGCCAGTATACTATATAGTTTTTTTTAATACTTTATAGGTGTTTCAATCTTAACTGATTTTAAATGATGGTATGGTCTAAGATGGTAATCACGCTAAACCTAGGGGAGACTGACTCTCGAGTGCAGCTACTGGAATACACCAACAGGTGCTTGACGATAGATTTTTAACTTGAAAGTGGTAGCTAACCAGGTGGACTTAGAAAAAACCTTACCTCCATGTCTTCATCACGATATTTCCCTTCACCGTACTCTTCGACTGAGTTGCAAGGGTTCGAACCTACGTCCATCGACGCTGTGTCCCAAGACACTATCAATTAAGCCATTATCGCTTCATACCATAAAAAAAGTTAATAGCTCTCCGAGTATAAACATCCGAAGAGTAAGTTTTTGCAACTGAATATAAAAATAAATAATTAAAATTCAAACGGTAAGCTGATACCAGCTGTCTGTTATTCCCACGGGAATTCCAATTATAAACATCAATTAACTCCCCAGGCACCCTAGTATATGCATAATTAATACCGTCCACTCAGATGAAAAGCTACCGACCGGACCGAGGACTTTGAACACGTTTTATTTGCAAATTAAAAATACACTAACGTCGCGTACAAAATTCAAAAAGGATTACAACAGATGTACTTTATTATATACTAGGTGTGCCCGCGACTTCGTCCTCGTGGAACTTAATGTAAAAAAATAGTGACTAATAAAATCATCTAAATATAATAAGTCCTACTTATTTACTACTCTCTCGTACTTAAGTGGCGTCGTTATTAAAACTAGTGGGCGGCCAGTGGTCGACATTCGACCATAGTTCATTGATTTTTTAAAGGGATAAATATTATAATAATATTTGTATGTTATAATATCATTGTTGAATGTAGAATGAAAAAGGGTAATTGGAACGTAAGAGTAAAATAATATATACAGTCGAGCATAGCAACCTCCTTCACAACCTTTTTTGAAGTCCTTTAATGACAGATGTCAAAATGTCTTTTTTATTTACATGTGTGTATATGTTGTGTAAAATTGAAGCATTAGTGTGAGTAATGCATATTTTAATTAATTTAATGTACTTCTAATGCATTTTATATAAAATAAATAGATTTCTGCACTTCTCCTCCATATAAACTTTAACTACGCCAAGTTTCATGTTCATCCGTTCGCTCAATTCCGTTAAAAAGGGATACAAAGTTTAGGCATCACGTATTTATATATAGATTACAATAACTTTTGATAGTGTGAACTGATTTTAATGAAACAATGACTAAATATTACTCGAGGATATGCTTTATGATTTTTGTTGGCGATTTATCGAAATCTTTTTTTTAGCAATGATGCGTGCTAAACAAACCGACAGACAGACATTTCTAGAAATGATTGAAATTTATTATAACATTTATTCCTAGATGGGTCACTTGATGATGGAGTGTGCTAACCGTATCGAAAGAGAGTCATTGATGAATAGTATGAAAAGTAGTCAGAACATAGGTTAGGGGTGTAAGGGGTGGCGAATAACATCATAAGACTTGAGACACTCAAGCCAACCTCACCTGCACGTGGTGCGCCCTGCTGAATAACGAACGAGGCAATGGCGAAAGCGGGGTAGTAGGGTTTTACAGCCTGACTGGGTCGCAACCACTATGTATATGGCGAAAAAGCCCGTCATAGTGATTCGCTTCTGCGGGTCGCGTTTCGGGATCAGCCAGTGCATATCCAGCTTTTCGCAGGCCTGCATGACAGCGGCGACCGGCGATGGAGAGTGTGTCACTCGGTGGTCGCCATTGTTTTTGGATTGTACTGTGCTTACCATCAGGCACAGTGCAGTCATTTTACCGTGCTACAATAAAAATAAAAAAAAGGTATTTGTCACGGCATCTTGGCTGAACCCTGTTCGGGTGAAGCTAAGATGCTGTATGACCTGGTAATGATACATTATCAGCGACTCTCATGATAGAGCTAGAAGGATTGGGGAACAATGGGGCTGATATATTCTGAGGAAATAAAAGCCCCTAAATTAATTAAAAAAATGCAATAACGTTTTTCACTAAAATCTAAAAAGTACAAACTTATTATATGTATAGATTAGCTTTTGCCGCCGACTTCTTTCGCGTTAATATAGTTTACGGTTACGTATATTTGCTAAGTTTTATTTGTATGGCGCCCTACGTATTAGGTACGTGCGAATCAGTGCCTTTGAATTAAATTATATTTATAGAATACTTTGATAGTCAGTCGCGCTCTAGCACTCAAATGCAAACAGCATGACCGGTATTATAATAGTGTGTTAATACCGTATAGACTTTCATATTAATTTATTAAAAAACTGTTATTTTTACATTACAAACTGACATTTGAATTATATCTAACCCTAGATCAGTCAAGCAGGTGGTGTGGCAAGGAATGCTTATTTTTTTATTCTCATTTATAAAGCACTCTATAATCTATTTCGATCATTTGTTTACTTCGACCGGATGTCATCTTCAGCATGTATACAAATTATACCCGTAGAGTTAATACAATTTAAAAGGCTGTTAAATCGGTACTAATAGAATTCGGCGATATAAATTAAGTTGTAAAATAAATTAACATGAGTTATATGACTTGTAAATAGTGCTGTCCCTATATAACTAAAGTTATCGATAGATAGTTTTATCTGCTAATTTTATATGCGTCTCTTTTGGAATCTATACATAATAAGAATGTATATCTAACGTGTCTGTACTTATTAGATTTTTGTACAAAAATTCTTGCATGTGTCTTGGTATAAGTAATAAAATACATTTCAGTCATTTGTAGAAATGATTGAAATGTATTATATTACTTATTCGTAGACGGGTCACTTGATGATAGAGTGTGCTAAGAACCACATAGAAAGAGAGTCATTGATGAGTAGTATGAAAAGTAGTCAGAACATAGGTTAGGGGTGTAAGGGGTGTCGAATAACATCATAAGACTTGAGACACCCAAGCCAACCTCATCTGCACGTGGTGCACCTTGCTGAATAACGAACGAGGCAATGGCGAAAGCGAGGTGGTAGGGTTCTACAGCTTGACAGGGTCGCAACCACCATGATGTGTATGGCGAAAAAGCCCGTCATAGTGATTCGCTTCTGCGGGTCGCGTTTCGGGATCAGTCTGTCTGTATGTCTTACTGTATATCTGTTTCTTTGGACACGCATAACTGCTAAAGTACTGCGTTCACGAATAAAGTATATTCTAATGTAATATTTAGTCTTGGTTTCATTAAAACCGGTTCACTCTATCAAAAGTTATTGTAATTTCAATGACGACGCGGCGTAAGTACGAGAGAAAAGTAAATAAGTAAATGGACTTAATATATTAAATGGTTTTATTAGTAACAGTTTTTTTTACATTAGTTTGAACGGACGGAGTTGCGGGCACAGATAGTATTCAATATGTTTGTATGTTCTTCTCAAGGATCCAGGTTAAGGTTATGTCAAATTTAATTGCGATCAGTTTCAGATTTTACTAGCTATAGACCTCAGCTTCGCTCGGTTTTATATAGACTTGACCTCGGGTGCAGTAATCTTTTTCTGGATGAAAAGAAACCTATTCCTCTTTCTGTACTTTTGAAACGTATATGCAAAATTTCATGAAGATGAGTTAAGTACTTTAGCCGAGAAAGCGTAACAGACAAACATCTGCATTTATAACATTAGTATGCAATATTAATGTGGTATCTCATTTTTTGCACTACCTAAAAAATAGTAATAGTACCTTACAATAGCCTTAAGGCCCTAAGGGATAAGGTAAGGATGTAGACATAACTTTGTCCGTGGGGGATTTTATCCAGCATTTATTGTAGGACAGAAAGGTGAAGCTAAAACAAAGGAAATAGCTATCAATTTTTCTTTTAAATAATAGTTCCAATTGGTAGAGATTAGAAGTGAGACACTATTATAGGTATCTCTCAATGCTTTACGGTGATCACCAATAACTGAAGAACTATAGTATTCGGTTTTTAATTTGGCACGTTGTGAGCAAGAGCGAGACTTCTAGCTAAGATCGGCATGTTTCTTTTTTGTAAAGCGCTCTCACTATCGCACAGCGCAATGACCGTGATAGACAGAGATAGCGCTATACGAAAGCGAACGTAGCCGACTACCTACGTCTTTTCCTCGACATGACAAATCAGAAGCCGGGTACTGTAGTGTACTTTACAGGTTTCTAGTACCATAACTTAATGTCTTAATCTGCAGTGTACCGTTAACAGAAACGAATGTCTTGCACGATTCTATAATATTCAGTGAGTGTTTTAGGAAATTTTGTCGAGCAGACAATTTATTTTGAACAACACGACCAAGACAACAATTCAGAAACGAATAGGGAAGTGGACAATTGATTATTTGAGGCATCTAGCTAAATGATTTAAGTCGGACCGACAACCGACACCGAAGACAGCAACCATATGTAAACGCGTGCTATCTGTATTGTGGTACCATCTCTTAACGATAGAACTAAACATTATTAGTAAATTCAGTTTTGTCTCGAACAACTGACGAACGAATATATTGTAACCAGAATTAGTTGTACCAGAAACGATCGATAGAAAAATGTCCCAGCACTATACGAAAAATGTTAACATAGTGCTTTATCTAATAGTAAAATGAACGTGAATCGTTATTGCATATTTTAAACTAGTAAGCTATCAAGAAGTCCACAATTCAGTTTCAAATTTATATAACTAAGTGTATGATACGATCTATGCTTTGCTTAAAACCAGAGAGATTGGAGAATATAGAGCTTTATTAATACCATTTCCATAGAGGAATTACCATTCGAAAGTACAATATTGCAGGTTGGAATATACAATTAAACACATTACTGAAAACGACAGAGCTTACGTATCTCTTTGTGAAGTTTATGTTTTTGTAACAGTTGACAATTGGCAACTGGTGGTCAAATATACCCCAGTCAGATGTAAATATTTGCCAATTAATTTGCGCCAAAATAGTTAACACGTTAACTGTCACGGAACTTTTCGCGAAACTGGGAAATCGTTTTGTTTTAAGTATATCATGTTATTAAAAATAGTAGTTGCAAAGAAAGTGCTGTTTTTGAAAGAAAAAAATTGTACGAATTCTTTCGTAGATATATTTGAAATTTTGTAATTGTATTTGAAACTGCAACATCGAAGTTCATTTAAACTAAACTTCATATTTTTTCTCTTTTCTCTAGCCACCGATATATTTTTACATATTACGACTTCGCTCGTACCTGAACACATTTATCAATAAATATAAAGGACTAGATAACTCATAGTGTGTATCGTGGTTAAGCCAACGAACTGCGAGATATCTCGATGGTGGCAGTCAACGTGTCAAATTAACTAAACTATATTTAGAAAATTCCCATTTCCTTATTATTTGTTTAGTAAATACACTTCATTAGAACATATCTTCTATCTATACATATAATAAATATAACGTGTCTGAACTTTTTTTGTGCAAAAATTTGTTGCAGGTGTGGAAAAAGTAATATATTTCAATTATTTTTAGAAATGTATATCTGTTTGTTTGTTTTGTACACGCTTCACTAGTAAAGTACTTCGTTCAAGGTAAAACCTCACCAAGAAAATCGTAAAACATATCCACGAGTAACATTTAGTATTGGTTTTATTAAAATCATGTCACTCTATCAATAGTTATTGTACTTTTAATTACGACGCGACTTAAGTACGAGATAAAAGTGGACAAATAAGTAAATGGATATAATGTATGCAGATATTTTTTTTTTTCCTCGAACTGACTACGCTATTGACCTAGCAAGGTCTTAACAGCTTCACCGGACTACTAAGGCGAGCGCTTAAGGCACTCAGCCGATTTTATTTGGGCAACCAGCTCAAGGGTGCACGGCACACCTCGGCTTGGCTGTTGCCTGTTCATGCAATTCGCGACCTATCAAAGCTAACCTAAGTTAAAGCTAAACTATTCATACATGTGTGTACCAAGCATACATATCTCAACAACTCTTACGTGTATTTTGTGTTGGAAATGATTCTAAACTATTACAGTTCGATACGGGTGATGGTAATATTATTAGTCATTGTTTTTTTACATTAGGATACACGCGGACGGAGTCGCGGGCAGAGCGAATTAAATATGAAACAAAGTATTGAAGTTATAAGACAAATGTTAAAATTAGTTCTCTGGCGTATAAAATCAGCATAAAAATATTAGACAGGCTACCGATGTCACTTCTATAACTGTACATACTAGTAGTTAAATATCTTTACCTAATAAATGTAAGCTACCAAGTTGAACAGTTTACGATTAAGTTACGGTCGATGATACAACGTTATTTCGGATGCGAACCGTTAACATGAATATTTAACGGTTTTTTTAACTCGTGAAACAAATGCACGCGGTTTAAATTGACTGCATTTTGTGTGGTTAGAATACTTAGTTTTTATTTTTTTGGCAACCAATCTTCCAGTTTATTACTGCCTGTCTTGTTAGAATTTCAATGTTCTAACAAGATGGTGGCAAGCTTGTTAGAACTTTCCAGAGAATTTTTACGGCATCTCGGAATTTATGTTTTAGTAGCAATTTTATCCCCGGATGTTTTTCTTACTTGAATATCCTTGTGTGATAATATCAATGGTAAGTAAGCTTTGGTCACTATTTCCAGATGATGATTGGTGATTAGAAATAAATGTATATTTTTGTAAAAAGTGACAAAAAAATTATTTCTAAATTAGTCACTTTTTACAAAAATATACGTATATTCTAGTTTACACTATTCTTAATCCAAATTTATTAAATTTTATTTTCTGTTTTTTAGTTGGATTTTTTTATGAAAGCGTGTTTTTGTAGTTTTTTTAAACTATTATTTATTTTTCATTTATTGGTTAAATTTTTTTACCTTTTTTTTTCGGATTATTGCATTGTGATCGACCTTTGACAGGTGTGCAAAGTTTGAATTAAATCTGATCGTTCAAAGCGAATACTTTTTTTTTCTAACTGACTATGCTATTGACCTAGCAAGTTCTTAACAGCTTCAGCGGACTACAAATAAGTGAACACTAAACTGCCAACAGAACTGAAAACTAAAAATAGTGGAATCAAAACTGTGTCCTCTCTTGAATTTTTAAATTAATTATAGTATGGATGATTTAAATTTCTTAATTAGTAAATTTGTATTATTATCATTGATCTCTCTATCACATCTATTGGTACTCGCAATAATAATTTTTTTTTTATACAGTTTAGCAATCAATCAAACCTATAAAGAGCTACAAAATATCAATTTTACATGTACACAAGTCGCTATGCCACGCGTCGTTAGTCTGACGCAAGCAGTGCAAGCGAAATACGGTCGGTCACACTTACTAACATGTCGCTAACGCGAAATCATAACTTTAGTCCTGCCAAAAAAAAATCCACTCAAAGCGCCTAAAGAAGTTATAACTTGAAAAAAACACATGTAACATGTAAATATCCACTATAGTTTTAATATGATGTTTCCCTTCACCTAATCTAAAACTCAATGTAGGCTCGAACAATAACGCATACGTAAGTATAACTACTATTGAGAGACGTTAAGTGTAAAAAACGCATAAATCCATTTTTGACAAAGCGTGATACTATTCTGTTCGCCGCCTCACGGAATCAACATGCATGACTGCGCATTTCGCTGGTCGCACTCGATTCTTGCCATAGCGCATTACGATAACAGTGAATTAGGTTTTACGGTACTTAAACATAAAGGATTCGTAAAGTTTTTACACTGCTGCCACTTGAACTACATTATTAATAGGTGGTTAATTTAATTTAAAAAATAACTTAACGAATTAAAATAACTAGTGGGCGCCCAGTGGTCGACATTCGAGCATAGTTCATTGATTTTTTTAAGTTTGAAATATATTAGGGTTAATATCATTGTTGAATGTAGAATGAAAAAGGGTAATTGGAACGTAAGAGTAAAATAATACATACAGTCGAGCATAGCAACCTCCTTCATAACCTTTTTTGAAGTCCTTTATTGACAGATGTCAAAATGTCTTTTTTATTTTCATGTGTCTATATATTGTGTAAAATTAAAGCATTAGTGTGAGTAATGCATATTTTAATTAATTTAATGTTCTTCTAATGCATTCTATATAAAATAAATTCTTTTTTTCTTTTTCTTTTCTTCTCCTCCATATAAACTTTAACTATGCCAAATTTTGTAAATAAATTTTGTAAATAAATTTCACGTTCATCCGTTCACCCAATTCCGTTAAAAAGGGATACAAAGTTTAGGCTTCATGTATTAATATATATGATGATATCGTATGTTACTTAAATGCTTATTAATTTATTAACCGATAAAACAAGAAGCAAGCTATTGTGGTATTATTTTTTTAAAGTTTTATTTTGAGCAACCACTCTTTTAGTAGATTATTACTTTCATTTCAAGGAACTAACAAAATTGTGGCCCTTTTAAATCTTTGTAGGAAGTTTTTGTGTCATCATAGAATCCATGCCCGAAGGTATTATTTCCCACCCACTTCACTTATGCGCATAAGCACACTATATTAAACCACCACCAATATTACAAAATATAGAGTCAAATTGATAAAACAATATAGGTGTCTTGTGGTACTGACAAAAACTGTAATTAAAATATAACAAACAACTAACAATTATCCCAAACCATTCAACAAACGTAGTAGCGGACAGGAGTTCACTAATAAAAGGAAATACTTTACACATGCAAGTGAAAGGGTTGTATTTTTTCTCTTATCAAACTGAAATAGTTTAGAAAATTATCCGATACAAAATATATATAAGAGTTGCTGAGGTGTGTATGCTTGGTATACATATATGTTTCAACAACTCATATATGTATGAATAGTTAGCTTAGCTTAGGCTAGTTCAGAAAGGTCTCTCCGTATGCCATCAGTGCAGCGTTGACCCGGACACCGCGCAGCACACTTTGTCTGAGTGTGCTGCATGGGAGGAGCAACGTCGCACTCTGGCTGCGGCGGTAGGGCAAGACCTCTCACTGCCGAGCGTGGTTGCGGCCATGCCGGCATTCGGCCGGTTACTCCCCAACGTGGGGGGGCCGGGCGCCGGGTGCCGCCGACTCTACATGGGAGTCGTGCGGGCGATGGCCGCCTACGGGGCACCAGTCTGGGCTGATGCCCTCGGTGCCGCCAACGTGCGTGCGCTCCGCAATGCGCAGCGCACGGTGGCACTGAGGGCAATCCGGGCGTACCCTGGGCTGATGCCCTCGGTGCCGCCAACGTGCGTGCGCTCCGCTGCGTGCGAGCTGGAGGCAGGAGTTCTCGCCGCCGTGTACGAGTTCACGGCGGCGAGGAAACGAAGGGGGGAGCCTCCGGCTCCCAGGGAGGTAGAGGCGGAGAGACGGCGTCTCAGGGGGGACGCCGTCGAAAGGTGGCAGCAGGACCTGGCGGACGAGCGATTCGGGCGGTTCACAGTGGACGCCGTCCGCCCGGTCCTGCGGGAGTGGACTGCCAGGGAGTGGGGCTCCCTGACGTTCCGACTGGTGCAGGTACTCACCGGACACGGTTGTTTCGGGTGGTACCTGCACCGGATCGCACGCAGGGAGCCGACGGCCGCCTGCCACGAGTGCGGCGCTGAGGAAGATACCGCGCAGCACACGCTGTCTGAGTGTGCTGCGTGGGGGGAGCAGCGCCGCATCCTGGCGGCGGCCGTGGGAGCGGACTTATCGCTGCCGAGCGTGGTTTTGGCCATGCTCGGCAGCGAATAGGCTTGGCGAGCGATGGCCTCCTTCTGCGAGGAGGTCATCTCGCAGAAGGAGGAGGCGGAGAGGGCCCGCGAGGCAGACCCTCAAAGTGGCCGTCTCCGCCAAAGGAGGACAGGCAGGAGGAGAAGGCGCTTCGCCCAACTCCTCCTGCCACCGTAGCCGGACCTGAGGGGATGGGCCGGGGGGCCCATCTCCTCATTGCACGGGTCCGGCGGACGAGGGGGGCAGCCGGTGTGTACCCGGTCTGTCCCTCTATAGGTAGGAGCCCGGCGGTCACCTTCCGCCGGGCGGACCGTGGGGGCGACTCTACAAGGTTGATTAGCTTGAACGATCCCTTGCCGCCCCCACAAAACGGTCTGTCGGTACACCGTGGGGTTTTAGTCCGTGCGACTCGGACATAACCCACCCTCTCCCCCGGGAGGGTGGCGTATCCATAAGGGATTTCCCCACGTTAAAAAAAAAAAAAGATCAGAAAGGTCGCGAATAGCATGTATCAGGCAACAGCCCAAGCCGAGACGTACCGTGCACCCTTGAGCTAGTTGTCAAATAAAATCGGCTGAGTGCCCTAAACGCTCGCCTTAGTAGTCCGGTGAAGCTGTAAAGACCTTGCTAGGTCAATAGCATAGTCAGTTCGAAAAAAAAGGAAATGCTTTTAATAAGAAATACAAATCTTCATATAAGAGCCGTGTTTAAGAGTTTACACATATAATTCAAAAACTTACACGTTTTATTAAAAAAAAGTACTTTAACAAAGGTCTCTTTCTCAATTTATTCAACTTATTTCTAAATTTATATATATATTCAACAAAAGCTAAGCCTAAGACAGTAAAATATACTCTGTGGTTATTATACCAATTTTAAGTATATATTTATGATATTTCAAAAATAAGAATTAAAACACTTCAATTTTGATTAGATCTCTATTAGAAAATATGTCTTGCATAATGTAAACATTTAGAAACTAGGTTAAAAATAATATCACTACAGCGTCTATCGTTATACTATGGACATACGTTTGATGCTTCATAGTTCATAACAGTACATTATTGCCGCTTTCTTTCGAACGTAAATAACTCGTAATGTTGCCATATTCATATAAAATGAACTATAAATTATTTTCATTATATTTTTTATGATCTATATTGTTTCGATTTGTTATTAAGTAGATAAAAAAGATTCGAAGTTTAATGTTTTACTTAATATTTTTGTCATCAGTCTATGACATAGTGACTCCTGTATATCGGATGGTATACAGAGAACTAAAACTGCGGTAATTGCAAAGAGATCAGCAATCCGTTGCCGTCATGCAGCCCCCAAGCTGATTACGGAACCCGAGTAATCAAAAGTGAGCCACTTTGACGGGCTTATTCCTACAAAAGATGTCATTCGAAAGCCGTTTTTCACCACGCGTCTTGGTCGCAATTCTGTCGAGGACAGGTCAAAATTGAAATCAAAAACACTAATTTACACTCTGAGAAGGCGTTTATTAATTATTAACTAATTAATTAATTATTAAAACTAACCAGAAATCGAGAAGAATCGGCAAGAATCTCGATTTGGTTATCTTTTCATGATACAGTGCAACCTTAATATAACGAACCTCAATTTAACGACTTCCTCAATTTAACAAATTTTTCGTAATCTCCTTGAATTGTCCATAAGAGTCAACGTAAATAATACATTTACATTACGATTTTTTTTACGAACAACCTCTTTATAACCAATTTTCAACTATAAAAAAGTGTAAATACTTCTTATTAACGAATTTTGTCAACTCAAAACCTCTATATAATATTTTATTTTGTTTATTATTTTAAGGGGAAAAATATGTTACCTCCCTAACTGTTTTTAAATAGAAAATACATAGAGTAGTTTGATAAAAATGTGTTATCGTTTTATAAGCTTGTAGGTGGTAGAGCCGCGCTGAAGCTATTACTGGTTTCAGTATGAATGGGTCTCGGCTGGCCCGGTGTAGTACCACCCTCTCACAGAAAACCGACGTGAAGTAACAGTACTTGCATTGTTGCGTTTCGTTCGGTCAGTGAGAGCGCCAGACACCCACCTCCCCTCCCCTTCCACTTTCCCCTTCCCTTCCTCCCCCCCCACACACAGGCTGGCAACGCACTTGCGTCTCCCCTGGTGTCGCAAGTGTCTATGGACGGTGGTGATCCCTTACATCAGGTGACCCATCTGTTCGTGTGCCTACTTGATAAAAAAAAATTGCTTATTTGCTAGATTATATATTGCTAGATATATATTGCTAGATTTGCTTTATTAAAGATGTTCGCTAATGTTGAGGTAAAAAAAACTATGTATTTCTTTACCTCTTTATAACGAATTTTAGACCAACCTTACCTCAATATAACAGACCTCAGTTAACCGAATTACTTGATATAACGAATATTTACGAGTTACCGTCGGATTTGTTATGTCGAGGTTGCACTGCATATTTTTCAAACATAGATAATCCGTTTTTGATAGATGCACAGAGAGAGGCGTCATTGCCAGACGTCACCATCTTTCACACATTGATCCACCCTATAACAGCCTTTATACATTAAAATCCAACTTATGGTATACGATATGGTAATAAATATGAATTTGAGTTTGTTTGTTTGTTACGCTATCACGCCTTAAATACTCAACCGGTTATCATGAAATTTTGCATACACGTATTCTTGGGCACAGCAAAGGACGTAGAGTTTGATAAAGATTGATAAAGAAATACAATTCCCGAGGTTATATTTATATGAACAGGAACAAAGCCGCAAGCAAAAACTAGTCATCTATAGTATATTTTGCGGCCGATTTCTCATTGAAACACTTGATAAGAAAATATGGTGATATCACGATGCTTCCTTTAACGACAAGTTCAAATTATAATAATTTCTATATTCAGGTTAATCCCCTATGTATTAGTACTTACAAGGAGGTTAATACCCTGACCGTTAGTAATGAATTTGTTACATCGAGGGAGTTTAGTGGCGCGGATCGCATAAATTTGAATCATAGTGTATAAAATACAAGATGTACAAATTTGTATTTTGTTTTTGTATTAAAAAAAAAGTGTTTTGTTACATGGCTTCGAAGATGTATTATGACTTTTTAAATTGACACCACTATTCTAATCTTTATCTATAAAAATAAATAAAAATGAAATGTCTCTTTGAATTGTCAAAACAACAGCTTTTTGCTAAACGATTACGAAAGTATATATGGCATTTATAACAAAAAAAAACATTTCTTATTGTACGTTTGTCTTTCCGTTTACTTTTTCCGGCTAATCTCTGAAATAGTTGGACCAATTGTGACGGGAATTTCACCGACAGATACCTGATGTGATGACAAGGATATAGGTTTACTTTTAATTTAGAATGGTTCCGCATAACAATAAAGATAAACTAAAAAGCAGTGTCAAAAACCGCGAGCCCTACGCGTTAAAATTGTATGCTAAATTCCATGCGTACGAATACGCGTGTAACAGCTAGTATATTATAAAAAGTAATGCCTCTTTGTACAGAAATAATTATAGAAATAAGAAACAGCTCACACTTACAATTCGCACAGATTTGTTACTCTATGGTTTTAACTGATTTACATAATTATATTTTAAAATTATAGGTGTTATTCTCAAGCCACTTTTTTATATTCTTATTTACATTCTTTTGTAATCTATGATATTAAAAATAATTTACGATGACACATACTGACAAACAATAAATTCCATTGCCATATTTTATCTAATCTGTTGAATATTTACCCTTTATATGTTAATAAAATAAATAAATAAAAATAAAATGCACAAAATAGTATAAATAAACAAATAAATTGACAATACTGTCAATCTATTTTGATAATAGTTGTTATGTACAAATAAGTCCTGCAATAGATCACTACATATTATAAAACGAAGTCCTTCGCCGCGTCTGTCTGTCTGTCTGTTCGCGATAAACTCAAAAATTGCTGAACGGATTTTCATGCGGTTTTTGCTAGTAAATAAAGTTGTTCATGGGTGTAGTGTGGTATATAATTTGTCAATGTTTTTCTTTATTATCAGCATGAGACAACGTCCGGCGTGCCCGCTAGTATACACATAAATCAAAGTACAAGTTAAGTTTCTGTATATAACTTAATAGTTGTAGTTCCTGTTATAATATAAAAACGTGAGCGTGCAATGGTTATACAGTGTAAACTTAATATAACGAATATCAATATAACGAATTCTTCGATTTAACGAATTTTTCGAAATCCTCTACAGCTCCCCGTACATTTTTACACGCTCTCTTACATCGCTAATACATTTATCGAAAATCTCTTTATAAAAGTATTAATGACATTTACTGTATACTTTCCACTTATGTTTATCTTCACATAACGTATTCTATCAATTATTCTCACTGAATTCTACAATAATTCATGTCTCGAGAATTCAGACACGTTAAATTGTTCGTATGATAGTCATTATTGTTTAATACCAAGTAATATAAACACTACTGTTTCTCATTGTTGTTAGTTTTAAAGTTAAATTGACTGACAAAGGAAAAATTTGTTCCTTAAATCGTTCGCTTTAACGGGGTAAGCAGATGGGAACTGCGTAAGTTGAGGTTAATAAATCTTGTTCAAACGAATCGTAGTCCAATGTCTATATAACAAATCTCATTATAACGAATTACTAGATATAACAAACATTTTCTAATTTACTAAGTATATATATATCGTATTTAATTTTGTTCTTGTATTGGGTAATTGGTTTGTAATATTGATATTCATATTCAAACTGAGTATATAAATTGGAACTTTGTTAGAATTAAAACCAAATAGTAAAATAATTTTTTGTACTCGTTTTTATTCTCTTCCTCAATAGTGGCAGAATTTTAAGTTCCAGTATAAAATTAATTGTTATGAAAAAAAAATCCAAACTGAATATTTTCCTGGAATATTACAAATTCCGAAACGACACTATATATAAGTACATAAAAAAATTAGAAATAACACTCACCGTTTTCATAAAACAAAACAAAAAATAACGTCACGCCATCCGAAATACAAACGTACACTTAACAAACACGAATACACACACTGTCGCGTAAAATATATTTAAATATGCACGTATGACTGCACACAACACTTTACAACGCCGGCCAATGTAAGACTGGCCGTCGCTTGAACTTGCCACAAGTTTCTAGTTTACTTACCGGCATGAGCGCCAGTTTTCCTAAAGTTAAGTTACACTTACATCGGTTAACGATAGAGTTAACTTACGCTTTAGACGAGTTCTATATAATTATTAGTATTGTTTAATTCTTTATTAAACTATACTTGTTTTATTTTTGGCAACCAATCTCTTAGATTATTACTGCCATTGTCGAGTAGGTATGTAATATTACAAGTGGCTTGTAATAATTTTAATGTTCTAACAAAATGGTGGTTCCTTATTAGAACTTTTCATGGAGTTTTGGTGGCAACTCAGAATTTATGCTCCGTGGTATTATTTTCCATCCAATTCACTGATGCACAATAACTGAACTATATTACGTAAAACCCTACCAATTTTACAAAATATAGAGTTGAATAACGCAAGATTATGAATAAAATATAAAATCCACTACACGATAAATTAAGATCTCGCCAAAAACTCACTCTTGTACTTCCAGCATAAGGAAAAGTGAGGCTTTTAACTAAAACATAAATCAGAGAGAATATTATTATCGCCTGCTTTTTACACGAAGTACATTTTTTCGTTTTTTGATTTAATTTAATTTTAAAACAAAAGCTTATTGGTGAACAACATTTTTTCTTGACTCTAAATATATGCTTACAAACCTCATTATGGCATGCGATGCGCCGATCTTCTTTTAGACGGCAGTATATATAACTCATGACTTGATGATTTTCATACGCTTCATATTATGTTTTTTGTATTATCATTTTGTATGGTAACCATAAAGATATCAACGAATAATCTAAACAGTTGCGTAAATTTAAAGTGCCTGGTATCGAATTTGTTGCGACCGAAGATGTTGAGGCCTTTACTGCTGAATGATATCCTGCTTTGCATAGTGTAACTTCATTATTTGGTTATTAAAAGGCTCTTAGTAATTAGAATTTCAGGTGTAACATCACAGTTTATGAATTGTTGTTTAGACAAGGCCGAATCCATTAGCACGGGGATCGCATAACAATGACCAGGCTCTAGTTAAATCTCCGAATCTAAACTAAGATAAACTGTAAGTTGACTTGTAGATATAGCAAATTTAAATATTGATTGTATAACTCAACATATTGATACAATTAAATATTTCTGCAGTAAAATTATCCTTTATAATTGAATTATTCAATGAACTATTTGCATAGTTTATAATATATTTTAAACATATTATGTATGTTTTAGAATAAATTAATAATTATTAATTTACCTTTTAATACAAAAGCCGCAATATATGTCTCATTTATGTTACGCTCTCTAAAGGAAGTAATATGATTTACAGGGGTCAGATTTAGAAAAGTAGATTATGTTTTTTGTGGGTTGTTTCCCTGTCATATAACAACTACTATCGGTATATCCGCTTCTTTTATACAGTAGAAGTTTATTGTGGGATACATTATCACGCTGAATACAAGTAATACGAAATTCATGACTTTTAATATTCAAAATAAATCTGATTCAAGCTTCGATGATCTGAGATTGATTGCACACTCATCATCGTGCTCACATACATTAATTGAATATTGTAATTGTCCCAATTTAGATGAAGTTAAACACACCAAATGTTCGGGTATGGTTATGGACAATAAATTACCTTTCCAATATCATATTTCGACATCAGTACATCGCATCCGTAGGTTTATACCAATTTTTAAATGTATTAGATAAGTAGCAAACAATAACATTGTAAAAATGATATACTCTGCTTTTTGCCAGTCACTTCGACTTTACTGCATTTCGTCTTGGGGGGGAACAAGTAAATCCATTTTGCTAACCCTAGAAAGGGCTCAAAGAGACATACTGAAAGTGATGTTTTTCCGACCATTTAGGTACCCCACAGATAATTTTTTACCAAGAATGTCAGATTTTAACAGTTAGAGAGCTTTTTGCTTTTTGCCAGTCACTTCGACTTTACTGCATTTCGTCTTGGGGGGGGACAAGTAAATCCATTTTGCTAACCCTAGAAAGGGCTCAAAGAGACATACTGAAAGTGATGTTTTTCCGACCATTTAGGTACCCCACAGATAATTTTTTACCAAGAATGTCAGATTTTAACAGTTAGAGAGCTTTTTATCCTACACATTATTCTCCATCAACATGTAGGAACGACAAGCTTACAATTCTCTGATAAGAGAAGAAGGGTCGAGGATATAATAAAAATACCAAAACATAACACTTGGTTTGTTTATCGTTTTGAAGGCTTCCTGGTAAAATTGCTCTATAATAAAGCAAATAATATACTAATTATATAAAATGCTAATGTTCGTACGTGTGTCCACGGTTTTTTCTATAATCCGCAACTTCGATCAACTTCCCGTTGCATAAGGGAGTTTGGTCGAGGTGGGTGGAAGTAGGTGGTTGTGGCTGATATGAATAAAATATATGAGGATAAAAAGATCAAGAGAAAATCAAACTGAAGAAGAAATAGCACACACTAATGATGAAATGTGATCACGAGTAAAATCAATCCGAAATCATAAATCTGTTGTTCAACGTGAAATGGAAAAGATCTCAAGTAAAGAAAGAATGGTCAATCTACGCCAACAACGAGTGTAAATAAAATATAAATTTACTATTTATTAAAGTGCTTCTCATTTCAACTTATAGTTATTTGGATTCAATAATTAGTTAATTAATTTGATACACTTTACACCGTATGTTAAATGGTGTCGAATAAGTGTCTTATTATCTAAGATAGAAATCTATAATATCTATCTACTTTAGAAAATAGACTCTTAAATATTTCTTATGCCATTAAACATGCGATGTATTTTAACCCGAGTAACGCCGGGTTTCGCTGCTAGTGATATACTACAGATTAATCAATACAACAGACATACTATTAAAAAACTCATTTTTAAATGGTTACATTCACAAAATTACACAAATACAGAAAAAAACATTATTACCACAATTTAAAGTATAATTATAAATTCGGTAGTTCAAATCATACATTTTTATTTAAAAAACAATTCACTCATTACTATCATAAAACACTGTCTCACCCGGAATACTGTGTTACACAATAATCTCACGTATTTAATTAATTCAAATAAAGTTTTTATTTATTACATATGTTTAAGTCACCGTTTTTTTAGTTCTTATATTTTATCTTATATTATATGAAATTGTGATATCTGCGATACGGTTTGTATTAAAATAAAATATTATTATTATAAAGATTGATAAAATTAAAATAATCACTAAAAAGCCAAATTTCATATTCGTCGAAAACACTTTGTTTTCTTTCTATTTTTCTCCTAAAATAGTTGAATGTGGAAAATTATTTGATTAATTCTGACTCTTCTAAATTTCATAGTATTTTTCGTAATAATTCTAGATGAGGTTTTCGCTGCCACGTGCGTTTAATTTCTCTTTCGTTCCGTGTAACAGTTTCCACAGTAATTAGAAGATGTAATGCAATTATAATTATCAACCCATACAATCCCTAGTTCTATACATATATTTAATATAATATAGTATCATCTGCCCATGACATCTGACGTTTTAAATTTGAGTAGAAAATATAATAACCATAAAATGTATCCTGGTAACAATAAACAAGTTAACAATACAGGTTATTGGTAATTCGACGTATTCCCAGTAGTCCGGTGAAGCTTTGAAGACCCTGCCGTAGTCAGTTCGAGAAAAAAAAAAAAACGACGTATTCCCGGTAAGAGGTGGTAGGGGTGACTATTTGTGATATTTTTAATTCCCACATGCATTATCCAAAAGCGAAACATTTTGAGCTATTATGTTTTTTAGCTTTTTTCGAAATAACTCAGAAGAGCAACATCAAAAATTTATTTTAAAAAACTATCAATATGAATTTTCTATTTTTTAACAATTAAACACTGGTTATTCATCAATATTAAAACAACAATTATCGATCCAAATTTAAAAATGCGTGACGAAAAACGATATTTCAATATTTTTTGACATTTTTTTCCAACAAAAGTCATAAAAACAAAACAAAGCTTATGAAATTTTGCTTGGAGATTATTTCAAAGCTTTTTAGCTCTCCAATAATGCATAACAACTAGGAACTTATCACAAAGAAATTGAAAAACAATGATTACAAAGGAAGCAGACGGAAATTCGTATTCGAACTAAGTTTAAGGTCGTTTAAAACTTCCATAGAATTAATTAAAAACAATAGCCGATGTAAATAAAACTAGAAAACTAAAAATAGTTTTAAATAAAATTTAGAAATTAACAGTTTTATTGTAATAACGATTAACAAATAAGACATTTTGTTATTTATCCTAATTAAAGTTGTTGCTCGAAGTGACTTCCCCTATTACGTACACGAAGTCGCATTCTTTTACTGAGTTATGACTTAGCTATTGAAGTAGTCAAATTATTTCGCATCGCATTTGCTGCGTTTATTATTCCTGTTTTGAGCTCGAGATCGAGAGAGAAGATCAACAATAACTAGATATCGGGCCAGCGCGAAAAATACGTCGCAGTAAATAACAGCTCACTAGAAATGTGAGCTTTTATTTTTGTTTAGTTTGTTTGAAACACAGCTAATGTAAGCACGTTTCACAATGCCGCAGTGTATTCAAAAGATGTAAAAATAATACCCGAAAAAGCAATTTAACGGCCGGAGTATCTTAGTTTCGGTAAATACATGTTGAATAAGTTATATTTTAAGCTTTAAACTAACAAATAATATCAAATTTTGAACAAAATTACCGATTTTAAACCTGTAGTACAAATGTTTGGTCAAGGCTTCCCAACCACGCACAAACACGCACAAAAACGGTAAAAAGTACTTTATTCATTGCGTATTAAGGTTGAAATTTATAATTTATTACTATGCTCCTTTTATCGTAAGTATTAGATATTATTTTGAACATTTGTGACTTTATTACTAGGTGTCATGGTTGTAATTAGGTTGAACTTAAAACTGTTTTAAAACTTTTTTTCTCCCCTTTCTTAGTAAACAAATAGCTACACATAAGTATATATTTACGCGGACAGCAGTTAGAGTTTGATTTTGTACGTGACCCCATATCTAGTTATCGTTGATCGAAGCTATGGATCCATAACATGGTGTTAGGGTTTTATCTAAGTCCGCCTGGCTAGCTACTCCTTTAAGTTGAGAATCTGTCGCCAAGCACCTGTTGGTGTGTTTCGGCAAACGCATTTGAAAGCTAGTATTTAGGTTTATCGTGTTTACCACTTAGAACACTTATCATTAGATGAGTTGTGGTCAAACACTAATGCCTATAATGTATACAATAAAAGTTTAAAATGTGTATATTGTAGCGTTTCACCACAATCTCATATGATGTTAAATTACTACTATTATGACTATACATCGAAATGTAAAGGAGAAAGTAATTTTATTTACGGTAACAATAATTTATGTACATTAGTAGAATTTTATACAAGATATATAGGATTATGTCGCTTTATGTTATTTACGAGTTGTAAGTACTTCATCTCGACTTTATATCAAAATTTAACATCCATTTCATCGAGCTATTTGAATCGTAATCGTGATACGACTCATTGATGCGTCTTATCTCTCAGTTGCTCGATATTTTTTGTGGGATTGATTTTGGACAAGGGACGGAAATGTGTTACAGAAAACAGGGGAAAGCGCGTGATATTTGATTAGACCAATGAGCGCGCGCGGTGCCGAAGACAATCAGCTGTGCACTTACCTACAGTTACACAGTGTTGTGTATAAAATCTGAGGTTATAGTTTTATGTGTGAACTATATTAATAGTTATCTTTACTATTAAGCGTCTGACAATATGGAATTATTGGAATAAATATTTTACTGCGGATTTTTTCATAGTTTTAGGTTAATTCCTGTTGCTGTCAGTATAATATTTTTCATTGTGATTAAAAAGTTTTCGCCATTTGAAAGACACAATTACTCGTTAAAAACTATTTCCATTCATACCGAATTTATTTCTTTCAGGATTTAAGCTACTATTGCGTATTTACCACGACTAGAATAATAATAATAATAGAATAAGGCGCGCGCCTTAATATAGAATTAAATATATGTTCACGCTTAGAATATATTTGACCAACAATATGACCAATTATATATATTATATATATATATATATA
>MU159343.1:57585-68635 GCA_015888305.1 Antheraea pernyi | reverse complement strand
TATATATATATGTCATAAGAGGAAAACAAACAGGTGGGTTACCTGATGTTAAGTGCTCAGCACCGTCCATAAGGACTAGCAATACCAAGGGATTCACAAGTGCGTTGCCAGCCTGTGTTTTGGGTGATGGGGAATGGGATCCGAAGGGTGGAGGTGAGGAGGGAGGGAAGGGTAAGTGGGCCTCAAGCGCTCTCACTGATCGAACGAAACGCAACAACGCAAGTACTATTACTTCACGTGGGGGTTTCTGTGGGTCGGGTAGTAGTACCGCGGGCGATCCGATCCATTCAGGTTGAAACCAGTAATAACTTCAGCGTGACTCTACCACCTACAAAATAAATATTACATCTCAATTTCATAGTAGAATAACATATCAGGTATCAACACATCATATGCGACTACTGTAAGGCTCGTTTACTTTTAATGAATGATTCTTGAATAGTCACAATGTTTTATTTTGTAAATTTATTAGCAGCGTCCTTATGAGACATGCGGAGAAACTTTTTTTTGGAAACCGATCATCTAGATTAGAAAGAAAGAAGAAGAAAGAAAATGTCTTTATTGCTGGATAACATCAAAACAACAAGATGAACATATACATAGCTTATTTGAATATCCAACAAAGGCACCTCCATTCAGCAAAGTGCTGCAGCATAACTAGGGTGGTACTGCAGCGCTGATTTTCAATGGAGACCCTAAGTAATGTACGGACGTGTAGTCGGTGTATTGACAATAAATATAACATAACTTATACATGTAAACAGCTAACAACAACAAAAAGTAAACATCGAAAAAAAAAAGATACAAATATTACAAATGTGCCTGTCCAAAAAGCTATTCACTACCTCGGTTGCACAATGACCACCATAAGCCTGAGAATAAAAAATAAAATAAAATAATAATAATACAAACATAATAAATAATAAATACAAGCAAATACATATACAAATATTCAAATACATACGAGTACATAGGTAATTTTAAATTGTACGTCTACTAGATTGGAACCACTCATAAAATTAACGCTATTATTATTATTGGTTTTGAACTTGTAACAAACACTGCTGCAATATATGTTTAAAACTTTTCTTATTTTTCCTATATCTACATGGAGGTGGGATATTATTCCAGCAACGAGTAGCTGCATACTTAAAAGAACCCCTGAACGCTGTGGTTCTGTGTATAGGTATCGTCAGGGGATATGACGCAGAACGCGTGTAGCCAGATGTAAGACGTGTTTGCCTCCATGTTAGCTTTTCATATAGGTACTTAGGCTTTTTTGTTTTGATCAAGCCAAAAAGTAAAGTCGCCATGTGTAGCTCCCTACGGGCTGCCATTTTAAGAACATTCGCTTCATTTAAGAACGGTGTGACGTGATGACGAGGGGGAATGTGGAAACAAAACCGAGCGCAAGCGTTCTGTACCCTCTGAATTAATCGATCAGTCCTTGACAATAAACATGGGCCATATACAACATCACAGTAATTTAATCTAGAAAGAACTAAACTTTCAACAAGACTTTTCCTTAATGTAATACTAAGATACTGTCTAAAACGATACAATACTTTTAGCCTATAAAAACAATTTTTAATGATACTATTGATATGCGCTTCGAAGCGCAGTTCTGAGTCGAAAAGTACTCCCAAATTGCGGGTTGTTTCCACCCTTTCAATGTTTTTCCCCAAAATCTTGATCTCGGGATTAGCAGACAATATTGAATTGACTTGCGCCTTGCTTCCTAGGACAATGAATTTTGTTTTAGAAGGATTGAGTACCAGAGTGTTACACTCTGACCATGAAATTACCCTGCTAAGCTCTTCATTAATCTTGTGGATTGAAGACCTCAGTGCCTCTTGTTTAAATGACATATATAATTGGATATCATCCGCGTACATATGATACTTACAATCAAGTAAGCAGCGAGTAATGTCTGCACTATATATAATATACAATAAGGGGCCAAGAATGGATCCCTGAGGAATCCCCCGTGTTACTGGTTGGGGAGAGGAGGTAGTCGAAGAGCCATCATCTAGTTGTATTTCAACGTATTGCGAGCGATTGGTTAGATAGCTATGAAACCATCTAACCGTATCATGTTCAAATCCATAATAATGCAACTTAGATAATAATAAATTTATATTTATAGTATCAAACGCTCGTGAGTAATCAAGTAAGATAAGGATAGTCCCTTCGCCTCGATCCCGTGCCTCTAAGATATTGCTCACCACATCTAATAAGGCAGTGGCAGTACCACGGCCTTGTCTAAAGCCTGACTGGAGATCAGGTAGAATGTTATTTGTTTCTAGATATTCGGTCATTTGTAAATATACCACCCGCTCCAGTATTTTGGATAAACACGGAAGGATACTTATAGGTCGCAATTCTTTGAAACTTTGAGGATTGCTAATTTTTGGTATCGGCCGAACGATTGCACAACGCCATAAGTCAGGAAAAGTGTGCGTACTGATTGATACGTTTATGATGCTGGTTATGGCTGTTAAGGTTTGCGGAAGTGTAAGCATTATCATATCCTTTGATATACTATCAATACCCTGAGCATTTGTCTTGATGCTTTTTATTATACTAAGAACAGTGTGCTCTTCGACTGTCTTTAGTGAGAAACACGACGAACCATAGCGATTAAACTCGTAAAAAGTCAATTGCGAAATAGTCACATCTTGATTTCCAGGAACATCTAGGAATGCATTGTTTATACCGTCGGGGTCGCACAAATGGTCTGGAAGCACACAAACTTGGCTTGATGGATATACTTGAGATTTTAGATTTTTCCATAAGGCTCGAGAATCATTAAACTTTTCATTAATATACTTATTGAAGTAGGCCTTCTTTTCATTATATAAGGATTGTACAACCTGCCGTTTTAGCTCAAGATAATAGTCTTTATGGATATCTAGTTTTGTGTGTCGATAACGATCATGAGCTTTGTCGCGTAACCTGCACATCAGTTTTATAGTGGATGTAATCCAAGGTGTAGGTAGACTACGAAAATAATTGTGTTTAAGGGGTGCATGAACATTAAACAGCTGTATTATGTAGGTGTTGAACTTGGATACCATAGTGTTAACGTCTTGAATATTGCCTAATATATGCCACGGAATTGACTGCAAGTCGGAATCAAACAAATCCATCACAATATCTTTAAATGGACGATATACCACCATTTTCTTTTGAGGTTTGTCTTTTTTTAACATCAATTGACATGTGATGAAGGAATGATGTCCTAATTCGATTATGTGATCGACAATGAGATCTCTGTAACTGACGTCGGTACAAATAATATCAATGAGTGAAGAACTATCGTTTACAAAATGCGTTGGTGTAGTCACTATTTGAGTAAGTCCACTGTACCCTACAAACTCCATGAGACGTTTAGACCTACTGCTATGGGTCTCTAATAGGTTTACGTTAAAATCGCCGAGTATAATAACATTATCATAGGGAGCGAGGGTACTGATACTTTGTGTTACCGCGTCTAGAAACAGATCGAGATCTAACCAGGGTGGGCGATAGGCAGTACCAAAGAGGAGCGTTTTGTTATTCAAATTTAGTGTCATCCATAGTTGCTCGACATCAGACTGTTCGGGATGAGGCCGTACGCGCGCCTTAATACACGATTTGATATAGAAACCAACTCCTCCTCCGCGTCCACCACGAATAGTCACCGGACGCGGTATATGCTTGAAGCGGTAGCCTGGGACAGTCGGCGCATGCCCTACTTTTCCCGGTTGCAACCATGTTTCGTTGATCGCCATTATGTCGACTGAGTGATTTTCCATAGCAATTAAAAATTCATCATGGCCAGTTGCCAGTGACCCTGCGTTAAATAAGCCAAACTTTAAATATTTATATTTTAACATGAAAAAATAGTATGTTATAAATTAAATAATACTTAATAAACGTATATACGGCCGAGAGGAGTGAAAGCAACGCGAACCATATTAGAATTAAAAGAGCCGTACATAAATTAAGCAATAGCTGAATACTATAGAGATTGAAAAAAGCGTAGATTCTATAATATAAAAATTGAATGAGTGAATGGATGAATGATTGAATAATGTAATGTTTTGTATAAACATATATATTATGTAATAAGTGTGCTGTATTATATTGTGACAATAAATACTTGCAAAATGGTTTATGCTTAATGATAGTGACGGATTGACTTAAAGAGTTGAAGGATCTTATTATTTCAATATTAAATGAATGAGACGTAACCCAATACAACACAATAAACCTTGTTAATAAAGGACAGGGAGCTAATTCTAGACAGGCAACACTTGTATTGCGATAATAACCAAAATTATATAAATAAGTTATGAAATAATACTGAATACTACTGTTACTCCTCAGATATCCTTGAAGAATCATTTCGTTCATTTCCGAAAATACACTGTATATCCGCCTCACAACGGATTCGGCAAACTGCATCAAATGCAACATGCAAACAATATTCGATTGATTTTAGTCAAACGCTCATTTACGTAAAACCGCCTTGGTTGACCAGGCAAGTCTAGGTCGGCTGTATTTGCTCCACGGCGCACTCGTGCACCTTGCACAATGGCGTCACGCAAGTTTCGACTTGATATCCGGACTACAATAGGTCGGGGACGGCTTTCGGTGGGCCCAGACGACTGTGTGGCGTTGATATGCCGACCTCCAACTCGACTGACGTTAACAATGTCGCGATTCTCTAGGCTGACTCCCAGTTTAGTAGCGACCACTTGTATCGTATGGGTCAAGTTTTCACCACTACATTCTGGAATATTAGTGATTTCGATGTCATTAGCGAGAAGTTCCTGATCCCGCTCGTTAATGTCACGTTTGAGCTGATCAACAACCTCGTCAACATTCGAAATAATAGGGGTCTGTTTGCCTAATAGTTCCAAGTCGTCTAGTCTTTTCTCCATTTTATCCACGCGGCCAACAAGAGCTCTTATGTCTGCTAGATCTTCTCGAAACGCCTGAAACTCGCTTCGGACTGAGCGCAGCTCTTCCCTAATGTGACGTAGATCAAGTTCAAAAGCTCCAACTGACTCTGCGATGCCGGGCGAAACTGTAGATGGTGAAACACCTGTTTCTCCTGTGATGTTCATAATGCTTTTTTTGCATTCACCACAGTGCCAGGAAGGCGTAATAGCCCCTTTTTTAGGTAATGCCGCGCAAACGCGATGATAATATACATTACATTTTTCGCATTTAGCACCATCTGTCGGTGTTAAGAACTTTCTACAGCAACCACATTTGACACCCGGCATAGCAATGTAATTATCGATCTATTTTATACAAAAGATATTCAAAAGATGGCGCTGATTGCAAAAATGGCTATGATTTTTTAATCTCCTATAAATCGCCAGACACTACACCATAATCCGATGACTTGGTTGAGGCTAAGAATTCACATATATGCTATAGATACTCTGGATAACACTAGATCCCTCTTTAAAACCACTCCTATATTTATTGTTTTGAGATTTAGGTTATAAAATTTTTAATTGATTGCTGATAATCCTTCACAACACGGATATTACTGAAATAGCAATGCAGCTAGGATGTATCACTATTTAAAATAATTGTATAATGTCCCACTTATCTTAACAAGACGTTATTACATTTTTAAATACAAAAAATACTCAAAGGATTACGCCGACTCAACGTCCGTCAACTACCCTCCATGACAACCAACCAACTCCAAGATTACTACTACCATGTGGAGTAGGTAATAATATTACAAGTGTGTTGTGATAATTTCAATTTTATAACAAGATGGTGGCCGCCTTGTTTGAACTTTCAGGGAGTTTTTGTGACATCTAAAGATTCATACTCCATGATATTATTTCCCATCCACTTCACTTTCGCATAATAACCGAACTATATTACGTAAAACACCACCAATATTACAGAGTATAGGGTCAAATAACACGAAACTATGAATAAAATATAAAATTCACCATGTATCAGACTATTTTTTTTTCCTCGAACTGACTACGCTATTGTCCCTGCAGGGTCTTTCCAGCTTCACCGGACTACACCATGTATCAGACTACGATCCCGCCGAAATAACTAGACCAAAATTAGAATTCCAGATTCACTCCGTAAGAGTTGCCGAGCTTTGATGTGTGTGATATAATTACATTAAATATTCAAGAAAATGTAATTGTTCTTAGTGTCTATTAAAAAAAAAGGATTCTAAATAATTTCGCGGTGTTTTGGACAAAAAAAAACATCTTATAAATAACTCACCTACACCCTTAAGATGTATATATTTTTAATTGTAATGAAATATGCTTATATCAATTATGTATAAGATATGATTACCTCAAGATTTTATTTTCAATAGATAAAAAGCGATCTCTATTTCTTTTTGTTATATAAATTGTAGAACAAACTTAAATAATGCAAATAAAGTTAAATAATGAATATGATAAAATAGCGCCATCTATTTTATCTCCACAGATACTAATTCTGGTTTGTTATACAAAAGATGTAAATACGTCGTAACTTTAGTCGCAACAAATAGATGGCGTTGTACATAAATGTTTTACCGCAACACATACATAATAAAAATATTGATAGAGTATTTTGAGATCGCTAGTTGGAAACTCGTTTATATCATTTGTCATTGAATCTAAACAGTTTTTAATGCGTGTATAAGTAAAGACATGAGTGTATGAAGGTACTATGCAACATTAAAGAAATAAGCTAAAGGAAATTGTTATGTTATATACGTATCCTGTTATTAGAAGGTCAGCGCAAATAAGCTTCAAAATGAAAATAACCAAAGTGCCTAGACCATTACCGTACCAGACCAGTCCATGTACCTACTTATTGTTTCATACTTAACATTCAAGAAACGTTTGCACATAATCAAAGATGTTATAGCTAAATAACTCATAAGCGTTTCTATAGCGCCTTGTTAAAACTAGCAAACGTGATATCTGTATCATGTCAGTGTTAATGGAAGCATGACAATGCCCATCAACCTGCCCGTACCTAAGCGACATATAACTATTTCTTTTTCACCTCCGATATTTAGAATATGCCATCTTACTTCCACATTTTATTTATATTATTTTACGTATGTATGCGATATCGTGTCATTTGTTTTGCACATCATTGCCCATCATAGCTTAGCGCCGACAAAACTCTCTAGGTCCCGAGTGCACATAAAAATTTGCTGACACGGAACACATTTGCTACACACTTATACTAAATTCAAAATGTTTAGTTGAATGTTTTTGTGTTTATGTTTTGTCATCATCATATTTTCGTCTGTAATCAATAACTATATTTACGTGTATTGTAAATAAATGTGGTTTTTTTTTGCGTTTTTTCATACATGTGCTATATCTATAATTTAATCGAACTTTAAAGAGCATTTTTCTGCAAAATTACAAATTTCTGGCACATCACCTTCATTAGCTCCAAGTCTTCAGTTTTCAAAACCTTGTTGATGTTAGTAAAAAAATATATCACATCTGATCTGTAATCAATTCTAAGATATAAAAAAAGTGATAAAAAAAATTGATTCCGTCCATTTGCTATGATAAAAAATTCAAAATTTCCATAAGTACCACTCGAGTAATACAAAAAGCTTTTAAACGCGATCTTTGGAATACACTGTATAAGGTTTTATGAAAGAATGTCTTTAAAAAATGTGGAAGAAATATTAAAATTATTCGCTTTTAGCTTTCGCCTTCGTTTTTGCCAATTCTAATGTTTTTATATTGTTATACTATTTGCTCGCTCTGGCTTCGCACGGGCTTACTAACACAAGAAAAAAAAGGCAAGATTGGTGCATCCAAGAATCAGAGTTTTGAAGTGATGTGCTTACATAAAGGATTATATTATATCAATTGATTTTTGAAGTGATAACTTCTTTAGGCTCGCTGAGCGGTATTTCTTAGGCAGGAGATAGATTTGCAACATGACTGTTAGTAAACGTGAGCGACCGTATTGCCACAGTATACATATAAGAGACAGTACGGAAACTACCTACAAACGCTCGAAAACAGCACACTCGCACAAACATGCGCATCGATGAGAGATTTTAAAAAGTACTCTATGGACAGCACCGCGAAAACCGCTTAGGGCTTTCGTCGATGCACATGTTTGCGTGAGTGTGCCGGTACCGTTTGTAGGTAGTTTCCATACTGTTTCTTATATTTATACTGTGGTATTGCGCTTGCACGGCTTTTTTTTCTCGAACTGAATACGCTATTGCCCTTTTTGGAGGCCTCTACAGCTTCACCGGAGTACGACTTGCGTCAGATTAGATACGTGTTTACATTTAATATTGATATTTTATATTGAAATTATGCAGTGCATCATATGTTTAATGAATTAATAAACTGTATAATAAAGGATATGATTATTATTCGGAGTCAATAGATGTGAAAGAGAGACTAATGATAATAATTCTAATTTTGCAAATTATGAAATTTAAATAATTCTCACTGTGATTAATTTAAAAATCAAAAGAGAACACAGTTTAAATTCCATTGTTTTGAGTTTTCACTTCTGTCGGCGGTCCTTATGACCGCTTTGACATTTTTATTTACATAGATTTGCTACACTGGGTGTTATTTTTTGCCAAGAGTAATAAAATACATTTTAAACCATACCTCTAGACTTACTATGATCTTAGTTCCATTCCGTCCATTACCATAAAGTTAAAATTAGAAAAAAAAAATAGTATCCAAAAGAACAAGGAATTTAAAACATTTAAATTCAACAAACGACCTATATAATTCCCTGATCGCCAATCTGTTAAAAAGATCTCTTAAACAAAGTCTTCAACATAGCGGCTCCCTTAAGAATTCAGATGTGATACGAATAAAATTAAATACTTCTTCATAATCCTTGTCAGTTAGATAATCACACCTACTCACCAGATTTATGTGGGTGAGATCTTCGTGGTAGGGCTTTTTCTAAGACCGTCTTTTTTTTATAGAAGCACGGCAAAATGACTGCACTGTGCCTGATGGTAAGCATAGTACAATCCAAAAACAATGGCGACCACCGAGTGACACACTATCCATCGCCGGTTGCCGTTGTCATGCCGGCCCGCGAAAAGCTGGATATGCACAAGCTGATCCCGAATCGCGACCCGCAAAAGCGAATCACTATGACGGGCTTTTTCGCCATATACATGATGGTTACGACCCAGTCAGGCAGTAAAACCCTACCACCCCGCTTTCGCTATTGCCTCGTTCGTTATTCAGCAGGGTGCACCACGTGCAGGTGAGGTTGGCTTGGATGTCTCAAGTCTTAGATGTTATTTGACACCCCTTACACCTCAAAACCGACACCGTCTGGCTCGCTACCACCCTCAAATTGCAAAGGTGTCGCAAAACATCTGTCGGTGTGTTCCACCAGCTGCACATTAGAGCCAGTTCTCTCTAGGTTTAACGTCTTTACCAGCTTAGATCACATCATCATTTAACATAAGATCAGACTACAGAGATTAAAACCTATACAGCATAAAAAAAAGAGTACAGGAAACTAGGCTAGCAGGACAGAGTCAGAGTTTTTTAGTTTGATTGGAATTATCGTAGGTGGCAGCAAGCGTGGAGTACGCGCGCAAGAGTTGTTGTTAAAATTAAAAAGGAAGCGGAGATGAAAAGGGTGTCACAACACAAGGGCCGGCAATACACAATTTATAAGTGGTAGAGCGCTGAAGCTATTACTGATTTCGGCATGAATGGGTCGGCTCGCCCGGGTTAGTACCACCCTCAGAAAACCGACGTGAAGTAACAGTGCTTACATTGTTGCATTTCGTTCGGTCAGTGAGAGCGCCGGAAGCCCTCCTCCCTTCCCCTCCTCCCTCCCCTACTCCCCCTTTCCTATTAACCCCTCACCCAAATACAGGCTGGCAACGCACTTGTGACTACCCTGGTATTGCAAGTGTCTATGGACGGTGGTGATCACTTAACATCAGGTGAACCACCTGTTCGTTTGCTTTATATGCATATATTTAGTTACCTTCTATATTTATTTTTTAATTTATTGATCCACAAAACTGACTACAATCTATATACTTAGAAATGAGCAATGTTGAAAAATCTAGCGATGGTTGCATTCTTCTAGATGTGAACACAGCATGCACATAAGATAAGGAAAAAAAATGAATGCGTGTAACCGTCACTAGTACCTAAAACTTATTTGGCAATGTAAGAGTAGCTGGCAGATGGCACTATACATAATGAAGATTTTGTTTAATTGGTTACTTACTTACATTGACACTAGATGGCAGCACGGTCGCGCGCTAATATATACATAATTAATTCTATTGTATGATTTTTATTATTATTCAATTTAATATGTTTTATAAAAAAAACATTTTTGATTGGTTTGTTTTTAAACTATTTATTGGCAAAATCAAAAATATTTAAAAACCCGATGATTCTGAAACGTGACGCCATATTGCCGTAACGTAGTTCCGTTGCATTGTTGCGCCTAACATTAACATAAACTTAAGGCGGTACAAAAACTAAATACCACTAATTCATCATAAAACTGAGATCCTAAAAATTACATTATGTAAGTGTTTTAAGATTATTTTTATAGCAGGTAACAGAATCTGAAAATATGTCAATCTCTGTTCGAACAGCGTTACAGAAAGAGGACATACGATATACTGGGGAATGTTGACCGATATTTGTTTTGCAAAGAGGAGATAAAAGATTCTCTACAAAACCTAAGCAACTAACAACATTGAAATTTCGGAACACAATGTTCCGATCGGGCCGTCAATGGGAATGGTTGTCCGCTTTGCTGCGCGATACTCGTGATTTAGTGACGTCAGTTATTACTTCGTGAGCGTTCGTTTTCATTGTTCCGATCCGACACACCTGCGTTCTGTTTCTTGGAATTGAGTGAGACCCTTCCTTTGTATTTATTTATTGCCTTGTTTATTTCTTGGTATACTTAATTGTTTACTTAGTTATTTATCTATTTATTTACGTATTTCTTTAATCCTTCAGTCATTTCTTTATATATTTATTTACTTTTCAATTATTTATTTAATTAT
>MU159343.1:0-55060 GCA_015888305.1 Antheraea pernyi | reverse complement strand
TTTGAATCTAGCAACATACAAAACCGCTCTGAGTTATCTGCGCTAATAAACATTGCAAAACCGGTACAGATATCTAACAAACCATTAAAAGAAACCAAGTGCCAGTGTAAACTTTGTGTCCTAATATTAACAAACCAGCGATCTAAGCCACGAACCAAGCCGGGGTACCCTGAAGAAGAGGATCTCCTAGTGCGGTTGAGTGGTGGATACAGTCCTCCTAAATTCATTTCCTAAGCATGTCCATAAAACTTTCCATGGTTTTTACAATTTCTGACTATGTGTCTGTCGTTTGTACACACATCACGTAAAAACTACTAGAGAGATTTTGTTGAAATTTAGTACGATAATATATTATATATTTTACATAAATATTGACATTAATACATAAATAATAACATCCACAGGTGTTGTACAGATGCGATCACAGTTCGCGGAGAATATCGTGCGTTCAGCGGACGCGTCCGTGCGGTTCCGAATTTTTTTTTTTTTTTTTCTAACTGACTACGCTATTGACCAAGCAAGGTCTTAACAGCTTCACCGGACTACTAAGGCGAGCGCTTAAGGCACTCAGCCGATTTTACTTTGACAACTAGCTCAAGGGTGCGCGGCACACCTCGGCTTTGGCTGTTGCCTGATACAAGCAATTCGCGACCTATCTGAGCTAACCTAAGCTAAGCTAACTATTCATACATATACGAGTTGTTGAAACATATATGTGTACCAAGCATACATACCTCAACAACTCCTATATATATTTCGTATCGGATAATATTCTAAACTATTTCAGTTTGATAAGGGAAAAAAATAAAACCCTTCCACCTGCATGTGTAAGCGTGTATGCGTGCACGTGTGTGGAGGTGATATGTGTAATGTTGTCGCAGTGATGTAAGATTTTGTGTCACTGTATCGCGCGAGCAGCGTACTCAAGGGCTCCACGCCGAGGGAACGGACCTAGGCTTGATGAAAAAAAAAAAAAAAAAATTCGGAACACAACTTTTAGAAAATGTACAGTTTCGACTTCGACATATAAATTTATTATTTTTATTTTCTCTCCAATAAACTGCGTTCAGTTGTGTGGATTTAATTGTTTTCTTGTTGCAACATGTGGATTTATGGATCGCCAGTTGCAGTAGGCTCAGTAAATTATCGACTACGATAGAAAAAGAGAATCAAGAATTACATAGAATAAGCGTTCCGGTAAAATCAATACGTTGAACCCTATTACTTAAGTTACCGTTAAAGTTCAAAGATAATGTGTACCTTGTCAGGATAATCTTGTAATTAACATAGTTTCGTGGGTTAATGTGGGGACTCAAAAGTTTCTTCATTACTTCGCACTTATTATTCAGTCGCGATCATTGATATACAAAAACTCAAGATGCATACTCAACGTCTCGTAACGTCTCACAGCCGGCACACAAAAATGAGTGCATTATGCAGTCGTTCCAATATCTCGCATTGCTTGCGTCCTTGTAAAAACAACTTTAAATCATTCAGCTAAGGTTGAATTTGCAAAATCGTAAGTTTGTCGCATAACTATAACCCTACGTATGTATGTATATTGGAGAGTTTTTGCGGCTGCTTTGCGCGCTACTTTTATTCAAGACTGTGCGTTTTGGGTTTTTATATGTTTATTGATAGAGTATATCAGAATACAGAAATATGCGAGAACAAAACACTTCAGTAGCTGTCTCTCGTTTGTTTTCTTTTGTTTAGTCGCTACTTATATATTTTTATATATTCATGTTACATATGCATTAGTTAAGTTAGCTAGCGTTCTTCCCACAGGAAGATACCCAGACGCTAGGTCAGTGCTTATGATAAGCAGTATAAGAAATTAGTCTCGAATCGGCTGTCCTAGTTTTAAGACATAGAAAAAACTCTAATATCGACGCTCTTACAATAAACGGTCTCAAATCTACTTGTAGTATTACAAAAAGTGAGTTAAAGTACTCCCGAAGGTAACTAAACGGATATCGCTTTTTTATACCATCGACGAGTTACAATATGTGTTTACAAGTATACCGTAATACTTCACGCTCCTTATCAATGATATTATTATAAGTAAAAAGCTGTCGATGATTTACCTACATGATTCTTTGACAAAACAAATAGTACGATAACTTACATGTACCTAAAGTACTAAATAATATTGTAACGCCACACTGTCTTAGATAACATGTGAGAGTAAGATGGCATATTCACAATATCAATGGTAAAAAAGAAATAGTTATATGTTGCTTACACCGACGTGAAATGACAGTGCTTGCATTGTTGCGTTTCGTTCGGTCATTGAGAGCGCCGGAGGCCCACCTCCCCTCCCCTCTCCTCTCTCCTCTCCCACTAAAACCCCTAACCCTTCCCCCCCAAAGGATGGCAACGCACTTGAGACTCCTCTGGTGTTGTTAGTGTCCCTGGACGGTGGTGATCACTTAACATCAGGTGACCCACCTGTTTGTTTAACATATATGTCATAAAAAAAAAGTAAAAAGTAAGATTATTAGTCAAGTTTTAACGCGGCGCTGTCGAAGCGTTTGTGACGTATCTACAGCTTTCTAGTTAATTTATAATATCATTGATTCTTATGTATACTCTGACAATATTTGTAATTTAATATACTCAATATAATTCTTACAGCTTTTAAAAACATTAAGAAATAACTAGTACCGTGATTATGGTCGAATTTCGTTCACTACATGACTACTAATATATATTATTCAGTGTTTCTGTATTGGTATAACCTGCCAATAAATACCTATTCAGTAATACAAATTGACTTTTACATAAACAGAATACAAAGTCACCATTTCTTATTACATAGCTACCTTTTCGTCTCATCAATCTTCTTTGCAAACAGACGATTTGTATAAATGTTACAACGCAAAATTACACGTTCATTTATCTATCTATACATAACTAGTGGGCGCCCAGTGGTTGACATTCGACCATAGTTCATTGATTTTTTAAAGGGATAAATATTATAATAATAGTTGTATGTTGAATGTAGAATGAAAAAGGGTAATTGGAACGTAAGACAAAAATAACACATACAGTCGAGCATAGTGAGTAATGCATATTTTAATTAATTTAATGTACTTCTAATGATCCTATGAAGTAAGGTCTTAATCTAAGTAATCTAAGTAAGACCCTTTGTCCCCAAACCTTTTTATTGCCGTATCAGAGATGGTTTTTAAAACACTCGAATGGAAAAACCTTGGTATCCTAATAAATAACGAATATCTTTGTCACCTGTGCTTCGGCGATGACATAATCTTATTTTCAGAATCAATTTCACAACTAGAAACCATGATACAATCTTTACAGGAAGAAAGCGCACGAGTGGGACTAGAGATGAACCTGCAAAAAACTAAATTGATGACCAACTCCTCAAAATCACCAACTAAGATAGGTATCGAAAACCTAGAATATGTAGATACCTACATATACTTAGGTAAACAAGTCTCTTTCCATCGCAACAATAACGTAGAAGAAATAACTAGAAGGATAAATATAACATGGCGAAAATACTGGGCTCACAGAGAAATAATGAAGGGAGACATGTCACTTTCATTGAAAAAGAAAGTAATAGATAATAGCATCCTGCCTTGTCTAACATACGGCTCACAAACCTGGACATACACGAATCTAGCGAAAGATAAAATTAGGAGATGCCAAGCCGCCATGGAACGTTCCATATTAGGATTACGAAGGAATGATAGAGTGCGCCACACTAAGATAAGACAAAGAACAAAACAAATAGATTTCTTACAACACGCTATGAAACTAAAGTGGAAATGGACAGGTCATATAGTGAGAATGCAGAACGCTCGATGGATGCCTAAATTGTAATCTTTAATACAGAGTCTATCCAATCCAACCGCGGGAGGCCACATACGAAGAACCTCTGAAAATTTTAAACATATTTAGACAGGTAAAAATAATCGGAATAGAAAGAATGCGAAAGGATGGTATAATAATATATACTAGTGGGCGCTCAGTGGTCGATATTCGACCATAGTTCATTGATTTTTTAAAGTTGAATGTAGAATGAAAAAGGGTAATTGGAACGTAAGAGTAAAATAGTACATACAGTCGAGCATAGCAACCTCCTTTGCAACCTTTTTTGAAGTCCTTTATTGATCTGTCAATAAATCATATACTCATACTCTACAGGTTTGACATCTGTGTCAAAATGTCTTTTTTATTTACATGTGTGTATTTGTTGTGTAAAATTGAAGCAGTAGTGTGAGTAATGCATATTTTAATTAATTTAATTTACTTCTAATGCATTTTATATAAAATAAATAGCTTTCTGCACTTCTTCTCCATATAAACTTTAACTATGCCAAGTTTCACGTTCATCCGTTCGCCCAATTCCGTTAAAAAGAGGTACAAAGTTTAGGCTTCACGTATTAATATATATGATATATAATAATAATGTAAAACTAGATTGTCTCTAGTTTTTAGATTGTTGTAAAAAAATAGTTGCAGGATTAAGTAATAAAATAAATTTACCATACCGTCGAGTCACATTTAGTATTTATTTTATTAAAATCGGTTCTGTGTATCAACAGTTATTGTTATTTTAATGCCGATGCGACTTAAGTACGAGAGAAAAGTAGATAGAAATAAGATTTAATACATTCAGATGACTTTACTTGTCACTGTTTTGTATATCGGGTTCAATGCGGACGAAGTCGCGGGCACGGCTAGTGAAAAATATAATTAAATTGTACGCAATCTAAAACACTTTATTAAGTTGTAACCTACTATTTAATAATACCATCACATATAGGACCTTCTTTAGGTTTTAGGCACAGAATAACTCACGCGTCACCGCTATTTTTCCTAATCGGTGAAAAATAATTTATCACGTGACAATTGTACTATCGTCGCTGTTATTATGATGTTGCTTGACAAACCGTACCTGATGGTAAATATAATTCCATGAAAGTCTACAGTCTATCGTTGAGCATCACTATTATGCCGGCCTGCTTAAAAAATATAAGAACGTTATTTAAGCAACAACTGATGGTTTATAACAAGGCAAAACATGAGTTGACAGACGATTCCATTACTGTACAGTATGGATAAGATATAACATATGAAATTATTTTGTTCGTACAAAGATTGAGGCTGTGGTTTTTAAACTCATCGAATGTGGTTCTTGAGCTAGTTGTCAAAAGAAAATCGGCTGAGTGCCTTAAGCGCTCGCCTTAGTAGTTCGGTGAAGCTGTTAAGACCTTGCTAGGTGAAAATGAAAGAGAGAATTGAATTGACTTTATTTAATTTCTCTGTTCTTTAGTACATTGTGAAGTTAAATACTACTGGCCCCAAAATCAGGTCGAGTTCTTGTTGGTTGAGTGGTTGTTTGTTTTTAAATATTGTACCACATTGGCATTTATCACTAGTAATATAACTGTGATAAATAAGCAATTTATCTGTTATAAGGTTATTTTAATATAGCTATATTTTTAATTCATAGTTATACCCGAAATCTATACTTCTATACCAATATTATAAAGTTGCAGAATTTGTTTGCTTGAACGCGCCAATCTCAGGAACTACTGTTCCGATTTAAAAAAATCTTTCAGTGTCAGATAGCTCATTTATCGAGGCTATAGGCTATTATATATCATCACGCTAAGACCAATTGGAGCGGAATATCAATGAGCAATGTTTCAAAACCAGAATTTGTTTTCCTTTTGAGAGCTTCCGCTGCGGGTTAGTGTTAGCCCAAAGTAACTATTCCAGGCGGACGAAGTCGAGGGCAGAAGCTAGTTACTGATATTGTCGTGGAATTACTGGTTCTTCTGAGAATACATTTGAAAAATCTTGTAATTGAGTCAATCAAAAACATATTTCAGACTTATTATATCGCAAAATAACAAAAATATAGATTTGTGATAATTATTTCCATACGAACTTTGCATAACTTTTTACTAGAAATCATTATTATACATCTACAAATGGCTCGTCTTGGTTCTAAACACGGAATTCTCGGAATTCATATAGAGTAGAGATTTCTAATCAATTTAATGCACTGTGTACATATTTAAGAACTTTTAAAGGAAATTAATAAATTATATAATTCACTAACATAATTGTTAGTGTTCTATATTTCATTATTGTAATAATGTTATTTTTAACATAATAATTCCATAACGACTGCTACACGTATGGCGAATAATCTGATTTTTGGTGTTTCCCATGTTATAAGGAGAATTCAGCTTCAAACAAATTATTAAGTTGGCACTATATAAACAGTTAACAATTGGAGACTAAATCTGTCACAACCGCTGCCACCGGACTGAGTAATGTAGGTTGAAATCCCTCGCAAGACAATGATTTGCAAGTGATTGTCACACGTGTGGGTGTACCACACAAAAAACTAACTTATAATTTAATCTCCATACACCGTGTGAATGAGTATATAATTATATTATAACATACCTGACGCAGTCATGAGCACATTCCCTGAGGCGGCAGTAGCTGCAGTTACATGAGGAGTAACAGGAACCGGCATCAGTCTCTGCCAGGCTGATTGTGTCGAACCTCTTGGCGAGACCTTCTCCTGAGCTGGGCACTGTGTGTGAATCGCGCCATCTGAAACGTGAACGTAAATCGTAAGATTTAACTTATCATAAAAGCTTAACAAAACGACCGACCAAAAAATAAAGAGGAATATCGGGAAGAATCGGCAGTCTTCCGTTATCTATTGTTTTCATTCAGCCAGCGTAAATATCTCTTCACTTTATATTTATAAGATCAAGGAACAAAATGTCCAAAAAGTTGCTTCACAGCTTCTTTTTATCAGTATTATTATGCCTTTGTTACGCGAGGAAATCCTATATGGATACGGCACCCCCTAGGGAGGGAGAGTGGGTGGTGTCGGACACCTACCGACTAAAATCCTACGGTGTACTTTCTACCGCCATAATAGAATGACATTGCACTCCTCGTGTCGCCCCAGCGGCTATCCCAGCCTAATACTGGACATTTCGCGCTGAAGAGAGACAGCCTGATACACCCCGACTGTCTCCAACGGCTGAACCAGTGCAATGGATAGACGTACCCTCCGACACATCTCCTCTTAGTCCGGTAAGGGTGAACATAAGAGACACGAATTAATTGCCCTCCCTCACGTCCACCTCAACGTCTACGATTGCGCTGGTGATGGCGACCTGCGTCTGCTTGGTAGAGGGTGCCTACAGTTAGTCCACTATGTGGTACAGACCACAAATAATCTTACACCCAACCTAAACTTTCTCCGATGATTTTATACATATTAGAAGGGAAACCCCTATTTCTAGCTTGATAAAAAGATGTGGTAAACAGCACACGAGATGTTGTAACTTAGTCCTTAGTAGAGGTAGTTGGTCTGAGAATTCCGGTCTCTCTGGTATTGGTAACGAATAATCATAGGTTGTAAAACCACGCACGTTGTCTAGTTCGTGCTATGAAAACGCCTTTATATGTGGAGAAAACTTACATCGCTTATTTTTTCACTATGTAATGAAAAACAATATATTTGAAATTCACACAACAAACATGAATAAATATTGTAAAATAAAGACTTAACTGTTATATCAAATCGGATACTTCTACTTCCCTATGTTAGCATATAATATACTAAACGCCTACAAATATAGTACTGATATTCTTACAGGGATTGTTTATTCAACCTGAAGCACGAATATTATGAAAGTTTTTTACATATAAATAACTAATTGTGTTGCTTTATCTACTTTTTCTGCCAGTATCTCAACTTTAGCTACTTTACCTAAACTCCACATCGTTCGAGTAACTAGGTAACATACAACGAGAATAATATAAAAGGTTGTTTAAAGCCCTTACCTTGTACTCTTAGAGTCTATATGATCGACAACAATGTTCCAAGTTCTGTGTATCAAATACAGCAGGTTTAGACTCGGAATTCGGAGGTGATTCTGTTTTTTGTTTTTGCCATCTGCGACTGTTCGCGCTACTCAATCCGCTGCCCATTGTCTCAGCTGCTTCTCAACTATTTCATTTCATTGTCATACTCAGATGTTGGAATATTCTTGATCCTGAAATAGATAACCCATTGCTTATTCACTCAATATTTCACACAATTCACACAATATACATTGTACTATATTATATTTGAGGTTAGGAGCACAAAATCCTTCATAAATTTGAAGGATTTAGTTAAAATAACTTTGTACATAAATTGTGCTGAATAACTTGCAAAAATAATCTCGTCACGGCCAAATTTAATTCTTACAGAAATACTAGTAGTCTGACCCGGCCTCTCGTTATTGTGGTTTAATTTATACAGAAAAAGCGGAGGTACATAGTAAATAGATTAACAGAAGACGTGCACCATAAAATAAACTGGAGTTGCATTAGAAATTCAAAATTAAAACGTGGCGCCATCTATGAGATATCTATAACAGTCGGTCCTACAGTTTCCTGTCAACGAATTAATTTGAAGCGCCATCTGTTTGAAACCGATGACACTTACAATTAACAATAATAATCAACATTGACAATCATTTAATCTGTAATTAAAAAATACTGAGCCCATTAATCACATTTTAAATTATAATTAAATAATCCTATCTCTCAAGTTGGACCTAATTATACATAAATGCCAACTTTCATGAAGATCGGTTGAGTAGTTTAGGAGTTCATCGTGGTCAAACAACATGACAATGGATTTTTTATATATTTAGAACATATCTATTTAACCTTCTAAAAGTTTCCTTGTAGAACTGTAATATCGCAATTTTAATTAATATATGTGAATGATAAAAGACATGTATATATATGTTACAAATTAGGTCAGCATTCTCCCATTTATCGTATGAGTTCGTCGTATAACAACATTAAAAAAGATACAGATTTATTTCTCTGTTATCCTTTATCCTCATTTAAAACCAAATCAAAGCAACATTATCGTAATCACTCTTGAAATTATTTCATTCTTGTAACTGTTATTTTTTTAATATATAATAGATAGATTAGTGTTGTTTTTAAGGTATTTTTTATTTTTATCCTAACCCTAATAATATAAATATGTATGGGAGGTTGTTTGTTTGTTACGATTTTACACTTTAATTACGATCGTCAAATTTTGCATTACACTTATTCAGGGATACAAAATGGGACTTAAAGTACCAATCAACCAGAAAAAAAACTTTATAACACTAGTGGACATTTTTATTTCAGAATATTTAATTCCTTTTTTTTATTTATTTATCTATGAGTTGAAGAATAATAACGTTCTTATATAAATAACAAGAACGTCCGATGGACGTTTGTCCTGCCTTGATATTAAAAAAGTTCTAAAAGAGAACCACAACGCCACCTGCAGGTTCCAGTTGTGAATCTAAGCCATTCTTGAATCCAATTGAACACTCACAAAATTTCATCAAAATTTGCCCAGCCGTTTAGGACGAGTTCAGTCACATACACACGGGCAGAATAATTATATGCATATATAAAGATTTTTAAACAGACTTCTGCGTCTCATCAAGTTACTAATTCTAGATACTCGAGTTATTCGTCGAAGTGCTGTCTCAAATTTCTGCTATACTATATACACTATGCTACTATATACTATATGCTACAGTATACTATATGCTACTATATGCTACTGTATACTATATGCTACTATACACTATGCTAGTTTAGTCCACTATTCCACGTGTGTATATATTCTTATTTAGAGTTATTAATTCTTGTAATAAATACTTGATTTACAGTATGTTGGTTGTTGTGTAAATATTCAACAAGATCAAACATCTAGGTATACCAGTGTATTTGGCAAACGATTGTACGGTGTGATATTGACCTTCTACAGCGCCATCTAGTGGCAAATTATGCTATGTGCATAGTATAAAGATAATCTCCATTGGAAACAGCAGAGATGCGCCAATTTTTACTGTGATAGGTCAAATGTTGTTGGAGTCTAGGATTTTAACACATACTAATATCACATCGTTAAATCCTATGCATTATGAAATAAAATCCTTCGCCGAGGTGTATCTGTCTGTTAGCGAAAAACTCAAAAACTACTGAGCGGATTTTCATACGGTTTTCATTAATAGATATAGTAATTCACAAGTAAGGTTCATGTATATAATTTGTCGAATTTTTTTGTAAATTTCTTGAAATATAACGATAAATGTTGAAAGTGTCGGAAAAGTCAAACCGCATGGGAGCTTTCGTCCAAAACGCTGCCCTTTGCGGTATAATAAAATAATTGAGATAATAAACAACGCAGAATCGTCGAGAATCAGCTAGTTTTTATATATACATATAAGATTCTTATTAAAATTCCTTTTATGGAAGATTCACGAAGAACAGTTTATTTATAACAAGGATGGCAATAACCTACACTCGTCTGCTTTGCTTATAATAGGCTTTATAATTAATAGTGATGTGTATTTTAATTATCGATATTTTTTATATTAATTTAAAGAAGAAGAGAAATGAAAACCTTTTTTTTGTTGGAATACATCATGGTTACAAAGTAAATAAAATAGTATAGTTCGATAGAAATTTTCAGCAGCAATACTCCCATTCAGCTACATGCTGTAGTACAACTGAGTGCTACTATAGAGCCGATTTTCAATGTGGGGCCATATCAATGTACGGACGTGTAATCAGTGGCTTAATATAAATGGTACATAGCTAATTAAATATTTAACAATAATAATAAAAAACATCAAATAATACAGATGAGCAACAAACGCAACAAAATTATATTTCGATTTTAAATTGTACGAAATCGTGCGCTATTTCCAGAATTAATGCGAATAACCATGCAATTGATCCGATAGTAACGAACAGTTGAATAGTTGTGGCCTAAATAGCTCCCACTCTTCAGGCGAAAATATGTAGTCAAATGTGTATCAACAGCTGTACTTAGAGCCTGGAATTTTATAAATTTGGCGCGTATAATCATCTTGGAGCACGTCTTGCTGTTAACACTGATCAAGTGAGATTATGCTCAATTATGCTTAAAAGATAAACCAGTAAAGTTAGAAAATAAAAGTGATTTTACATCCAGTCCCTTACTCACATCGAATTTAAGTACCGTTGACTGTTTAAGGTATACCGGTGTGAATGGTCTACGATAAAAAAAATCTAAATTATTTTGTACAAAATACAAGGATAGTGTCCGACAGAAAATAAATAATGTATAATCAAAAACAAAATATGGTATAATCAAAACCAAAATATAAAGATTTTTTCAAGATTTATATTCATTAAATACAACAATTAAAAATGTACAATGATACAGTGTGACGATATATGCCGTGGAGACGCGTCGCCACGCCAATAATCAGCCTGACCCGCCGCTATATTATCGAGAATACGCTTGTTGCAATTGAAATAGTCGTGGTAGTGGTTAATAAACCTACCAGAAGTTTTGTCCGTATTGGTGCACGACAGTAAATACTTTTTAAAGCTTGTCACTATTGCTTCTGACATAAAAAATAGCTAATTGTTTAAACGACTAGCTTTTCTTCATAGCTCCGCTTGCGTTAGTTTAGATTTGGCATATGCGTCGGGAGTAGTACTTTTTTCTGGACCAAACAATGTCAGTTCCTGATAATGTGTATGCAAAATTTCATGGCGATCAGTTAAGTAGTTATGGAGTGAAAGCGTAACAAACAGACTCCTATCCACATTTATAATCTTTTTAATTTAATTATATGTATAAATAAATAAATAAAATTTGTTAGTATCTCAGAATGGTTCAGTCCATTACCATTACCATTACTTGCGTCCCATGAAAGTGTAATTTCACTGCACGTGGGGAGCAGGGGAGCGGGTGCTGTTAAAGAGTTACAAATTTTTGTCCGCTGCACTGCTCCACATAAACTGAACCTCGCAACGAAATATATATTTTTTTTTTCGAACTGATTACGCTATTGATTTAGCAAGGTCTTAGCAGCTTCACCGGACTACGAAGGCGAGCGTTTAAGGCACTCAGCCGAGCAACGACAAATAAAGTAATTAATCGATAGACGACAATAAAATATGGATACTGTATTTAGCCATACGATGAAATAAGCAATCGACACATGCCATTCTGATTCTGTAGAACACGATCGTCGGCACATTTTACCGTACTACATAGAAATTCGACCATAATAAAGATTACAATTTTTTTTAATTTCATGTGTTAATATATCGATAGCGGTTTCAAACGTGTTTTGGTATCAAGGGGCTATTATAGCATGGATCAATATGTGAACGATTTTGATGTCTGAAATGGACTCCTCTAAAAACGATTTTAATGCATTGGAAATATAAATAAAAAGATGTATCCGATCGAATTTTTTGTCGGTTCGTCTCGATGACTGAGTTATTTGTCCGAATTGGTGGTAGTTTTGAAGTTCATAAGGGCCTTATTAGGGCCTAAACTGAATAAAGTATTTTTGATTTGATATGATTATCTGTATTGTTACTTGTACGTGGTCAAGAGTTTTATAGGCTTTTTGCAGGCCGGCATGACAGTGGCGACCGGCGATGGACAATATGTCACTCGGTGGTCGCCATTGTTTTTGGATTGTACTATGCTTACCATCAGGCACAGTGCAGTCACTTTGCCGTGCTACTATAAAAAAAAAAATTGAGCTTTTATCGATAGAAAGTTCGTACAACTCTATTGCTCATAATCCTTGTGTTTTATACCTCTATGATATGTGTCTCCTCTGTATTTAATAATTGAATGTGTTTTAATGAAGTCTAATGCTGTTATTTTCATTTTAGTTCAACGTTGAAAGTAGTTTATCGCTCGTTTAAAATCATGTTCTTTGGAATATTATTTCTAAAGCGGGATTACATTTCTGGTATGAGACGTCGTAAATCGTAATCTATAGAATAATAAAAATATAAATCTAATGTGTTTGTAAGTTTTAGATTTTTGTGAACAAAATTGTTACACGTGTCTTGGAATCAGTAATAAAATATATTTTAATCATTTTGAAAAAATGTCTGTCTGTCTGTTTGTTTGTTTGAACACGCATCACTGCTAAAGTATAGCGTTCACGATAAAACCATAAGAAAACCATAAAGCATATCCTCGAGAACGTTTAGTCTTGGTTTCATTAAAATTGATTCATTCTATCAAACGTTATTGTAATTTTAATGTCGACGCGACTTAAGTACGAGAGAAAAGTAGATAGGAAAATGGACTTAACACATGTAGGTGATTTTATTAGTTATCCGATACGAAATATATATAAGCGTTGTTGAGGTATGTATGCTTGGTACACATATATGTTTCAACAACTCATATATGTATGAATAGTTAGCTTAGCTCAGATAGGTCGCGAATTGCATGTAACAGCCCAAGCCGAGGTGTGCCGTGCACCCTTGAGTTAGTTGTCAAATAAAATCGGCTGAGTGCCTTTAAGTGTTCGTCTTAGTTGTCCGGTGAAGCTGTTAAAATCTTGCTAGGTTAATAACGTAGTCAGTTCAAAAAATAAATAAATTTATCAGGCACTGTTTCTTACATTAGGTTCGACGCGGACGGAGCCGAGGGCAGAGCTAGTTAACTATATGTTTTTAAAAAAACATACAGTCTATTTATTTTATATAATAAATACGATTCCTTATTCGTGAAATAATGTCAAATCATGAAATAGCAAAAACGACGAAATGGCATTTTGCTTTATAAACTCGTTTTGTTTGGTTAGCAGGCGGCAAGATTAAATGGTCTTAGACACTTTAAGCTTACAATAGGCTCTAATATGTTTAATGGCATCAATAAGTGCTCGTAAACTTTGAATCTAATTGAAACTTGGAAATCATTACTCGCGATGTGCCTGTTCCACAGTAATTCAATGGGAATTTAATTTCTGGGAACTTGTTTATGGTTAATCAACGCGGTTTCCTGAGAATGTCCCTATTTCAAGTGACAAGGTATTCCAGTTGATACGTCGTTTTATTGTGTAACTAGCTACGCGCACCGGCGTCGCACGAGTGTGCTAATAAAAATAAGCCGAGGCAGTCATAGGTACTGTCGACAAAAGTGAATACCCAAAACAATGAAATAAAGGTGTTCTCCTTTGAATTGTCATATTAATTATAGTATGACTGACAATGATTAAATCTCTTTTTGTTTTTATATCGTAGGAGGCAAACGAACAGTTGGGTCACCTGATGTTAAGTGATCACAGAGGAGTCGCAAGTGCGTTGCCAGCCTGTGTTTGGGGGAAGGGGAGGGGGGATGGGGAGAGGGACCTGTGAAGGGAAGCGGGTCTCCGGCGCTCTCACTGACCGAACGAAACGCAACAATGCAAGCACTGTTACTTCACCTCGGTTTTCCGTGGGTCGGGTGGTACTACCCTTTTTTTTTTTAACGTCGGGTAATCCCTTATGGATACGCCACCCTTCCGAGGGAGAGGGTGGGTTATGTCCGACTCGCACAGACAGAAAACTCCACGGTGTACCGACAGACCGTCTTGTGGGGGCGGCAAGGGATCGTTCAAGCTAATCAACCTTGTAGAGCCTCACAGTCCGCCCAGCGGAAGGTGGCCGCCGGGCTCCTACCTATAGAGGGACAGACCGGCCCATCCCCTCAGGTCCGGCTACGATGGCGGGAGGAGTTGGGCAAAGCGCCGCCTCTTCCCGCCTGTCCTCCTTTGGCGGAGAGGGCCACTTTGAGGGTCTCCCTTGCGGGCCCTCTCCGCCTCCTCCTTCTGCGAGATGACCTCCTCGCAGAAGGAGGCCATCGCTCGCCAAGCCTGTTAGCTGCCAAGCATGGCCGAAACCACGATCGGCAGCGATAAGTCCGTTCCCACCGCCGCCGCCAGAATTCGGCGCTGCGCCCTCCACGCAGCACACTCAGACAGACTTGTGGCAGGCGTTGGTCGTCTCCCTGCGTGCGATCCGGTACAAGTACCACCCGAAACAACCGTGTCCGGTGAGTACCTGCACCAGTCGGAACGTCAGGGAGCCCCACTCCCTGGACTTCCACTCCCGCAAGACCGGGCGGACGGCGTCGGGTGGTACTACCCTGAGTGAGCCGACCCATTCATACTGAAACCAGTAATAACTTCAGTGTCGCTCTACCACCTACAAAAACTTTGTTTATAGAAATTATTAACACTGGTGTGGTTTTCATATCTATTGTCTCTCGAAGCAATAATTATATACATTTCTATAAAGTCTATTAATCAATTAAACGTATGATGAGCTGCAAAATATCAATATTACATCTATACAGGCCCTTATACTACGCGTCGCTAGTATGACGCAAGCCGCGTAAATGCAATACGGCCGCTGATGTCATGACATGACATTATAAATGTAACCATCATCTGTCAAAAATACCGCTCAACGCGCCTAATGAAGATTCCTACGCCACTACTAATTCACTTAAAAAGTGAGACCAAATCTTAAATTCACCAAACTAAACTAACAATTCGGCCATCACAGCGTTGATTTTCCGTAGTCATCTTTGTTTTTTGATACAACTGTGTACACAACAAGGTATAGCGTAGGCAATTTGTAGTGCTACAATATTTATTTAAAAGGCACGTATTACAGATAATAAGTTAAAATGTTAACAGTTACAATTAATTGTTTCTTTTGTCTGATGTATTATTATATACTAGTGGGCACCCAGTGGTCGACATTCGACCATAGTTCATTGATTTTTTAAGTTTAAATTTTATTATGGTTAATATCATTGTTGAATGTAGAATGAAAAAGGGTAATTGGAACGTAAGAGTAAAATAATACATACAGTCGAGCATAGCAATCTCCTTCACAACCTTTTTTGAAGTCCTTTATTGACAGATGTCAAAATGTCTTTTTTATTTACATGTGTGTATATGTTTTATAAAATTGAAGCATTAGTGTGAGTAATGCATATTTTAATTAATGTACTTCTAATGCATTTTATATAAAATAAATAGCTTTCTGCACTTCTCCTCCATATAAACTTTAACTATGCCAAGTTTCACGTTCATCCGTTCGTCCAATTCCGTTAAAAAGGGATACAAAGATTAGGCTGCACGTATTAATATATAGATATTATTTTCCAGCCTTATATGCATGCACATCTATACTTAACATTTACAATCTTACAAACATATACGAGTATACTAACATAAAATACAGAATATTAGAGTGATAATCTGTGTTTATAGACTACGCTCCGGAATCGACTCTGATTAAAATGAAAGATATTTACGTCAGAGTCGGCATTTTAGGTGATACAGTCTGTGATTGTATTATATGAGTGTCACATTTTAGCTATCGGTAAATTAAATAAAATTTATGAAAGGAATATGAAGCAGTATCTTGTAGCTACCGCGAATATTAGTGTTTGGACAGTCTATAATATAATTAACTATTTATTACGGACTCCGCCAACGTTGCTTAGTGTCGGACGAGACTCGGTGTTTTCAACACTATCCCACACAGTGTTTACCCCACCACCTTTCGTCAACATAAACGTTGGGGATCAGAATTTTAAAACCCTCTAATAAGAAATTACATTTCAATAACAATCATTTCAATCTATACTTCTATACTATATCTATACTAATATTATAAAACTGAACAGTTTGTTTGCTGGAACTCGTTAATCTCAGGTTATCATCACTGCTAAACTACTGCTCCGATATGAAAAATTATTTCAGTAGTCGATACCTCATTTATCGAGCAAGGCTATAGACTATATATCATCACGCTAAGATTAATAGGAACGGAGGACCAATGAATAATGTTTCAAAATCGTTTTTTTTTCTCTTGAGAGCTACCGCTGCGTGTTAGCGTTAGCCGAAAGTAATTACTCCAAGCGTACAAAGTCGCGTGTAGAAGTTAGTCATTTATATAATCAGATATAATAATATTGCCAATAAAAAAAACTAGCCATCTTTATGTTAGTAGTATATTCATACAGATATAGATCTTGGAAAATTTCCTATCAATACTTTCTAACCAGTCCAATCTCACTTTACAAGTTCGCAAAAAAGGCTTCTATTTCCTCTATAGATAAATCTAGATATAAAAATAAGCAACAATCTCGGACACGGCCACTTGACTGCGCTAATCATCGCTCGTAGGCGTTAAACTGTTGTTCAGAAATAAATACACTTATATTCGTACGCAGATATGAAATTTAGTTTTGTTCGAAAAAAAAAACTTAGAGTTATGCAAAAAAAAAGAGGATAATGCATTTTTTTAATTACAAATTTATATATATCGGGGCGAAGATAAAATGGCGTCTCTCATGTATGACGTCATCTATAGTGACGGATTTGATCGATCAATCCAACATTCCGTAGTTGTGAATACCCCCACTGAGAATAACCCAGTATCTCGTCGTTGGGTGCCTTTTAATGTACACACTATAGTACTGTAAGTTTTCATATAAATCAGTTTAATAGTTTTTGTGTCAAAGAGTAACAAACATCAATCAACTCTACACGCTTCCTCGTTCATTATTTTATTAGGATTACTCTTTGTTTATGCTTGAATAAACTTAATCTCAGATACAAATATAAGCGCTATAAATCTATCAAATGCGATGATTTGTTACACTTTATTGGGAACTTTTCGTGTTCTTTCCGTGTTCTATATTTTTGGCCGACTGCGCAAGCGGAAGGGTTAATCTATACATATAATAAAAATGTAACTGACCGCTGTCTGTACATTAAGTATATATGAGAAAAACTATTATTAGGGGTCTTTATAAATGCAATAGAACCCAAAACAATGATTTTTAGAATTTTTGTCTGTTTGTCTGTGCGTTTGTGCACGCTAATCTCAGAAACGCCTTATCCGATTTAGATGTGGTTTTCACTGATATATTGTGGTAAGGTTCACTTAACATTTAGTGTTTGTTTCATGTCAATCGGTTCGTAAATAAAAAAGTTATGCCAATTTAAAGAATCACGTCGAACATTTGTTAAACTATCTATCTACTGTTCTTTCTCTTTTCAGTAGCATTGACTGCAACTTTACTAAATTTCATTATAATAATAATGGTCTATATAAAATTATGATTACATAATAATAATAAATATAAGGTAAAAATGATCAGTTTCGGAAAATTAAAATAACCAATGTCAGTTGACCTCAGATCTATATGATCAATCATATGAAATTGGGTTCAGCTTAGGCTGGTGATTTAGGTTGTACACGTCTGCGCAGGTATATAAAGCGCGCCGAGAGCCGCGCCGCTGCTTCGTAGTCCGGTGAAGCTATAAAGACCTTAACAGGTCAATAGCATAGTCAGTTCAAGAAAAAAAAACGTGTCGCTGCTTACAGCATTCAATTATTCGCAGCAAACGCACATATTCCGGAGGCGCATGGCGTAACAGTTGCATTCGATAACACTGACTGTTTGCATAGTTCATCTATTCTATCTATCTTCTTCTATATACATACATATAATAAAAATGAAGTGTGTGTATGTAATATCAAAATAAATTTTTTCACTGATTGGGTATGAAAGTATACACGCTTCTGATAACAAAAATGCAATTTTTAAAATTTTTGTCGGTCTGTCTGTCTGTCTGTTTGATCCGGGTAATCTTCGAAACGGCTGAACCGATTTTGTCGGGAATTTCACTGGCAGATAGAGAAAATTACAGCGCGTTACTTAGGCCACAATTACTTTTTATTAGGTTTGTTATCTACCATTGAAAGTCCCGTGAAAATTGATGTAACCGTTTTGGTGATAGCACAGCGGGCGAAGCCACGGTTAACAGCTAGTATAAACTAAAATTGCTTAAATTACTTTTTATAAGATCAGCTATCTGCCAGTGAAAGTGATCTTAAGATCGATCGAATCGTTTTGAAGATAGCATGGCAGACGAAGCCGCGGTTAACAGATAGTCTAATTTAAAGTAGCCTAAGTAACGCGCTGTAATTTTCTCTATCTGCCAGTGAAATTCATCTTATACATTTTATTAATTATCTAATTAAACATATGATTGACTGCATAATATCAATACAAAATATTAATATTACATGTACACAGGGCTCTATACTACACTCACACCCCCTTTGAGGGGTCTACCATCTCTGACCCCTCAGCCCACAGTCAGGGCCTCTTGAGAGGCTTACACCTGTCGGGGGAGCAGACGCAGTGCCAGCCGGCAGTCCCTGCTCCTCCACCTAAAAAGGTATATGAAGGCGCAAAAGAAAAAAAAAAGGGCTCTATACTACGGGTTGCTAGTCCAACGCACGCCGCACAAGTGCAATATGTTTAGTCACGCTTACTAGCATGTCATGGCGTGAAATCATAAATTAATTCCAGCTAAACAAATACCGCTCAACGCGCCTAAAGAAGTATTTACCTCAAAAATTCGGTCGGTCGATGCGTGCGGAGCTGCGGGTACAGCTAGTTGGTCAATATATAACGATAAGTATAAATGAAGTATGAAAAAATCCCGCCATCTGAGAAGTATCTCAACGTACGTTGTACAAACAGCTAAAGTTACTCAAGATGGTGACGACCGAAAACAAATTTGTTTTACAGTTGTTCGGTTAGTGAGAGCGCCGGAGGCCCATCTCTCGTTCCCTTCCTACTTCTCCTACCCCTTCCCCCATTCTCCCAAACACAGGCTGGCAACGCACTTGCGACTCCGCTTGTTCGTTTTTAGGGTTGGCATCGCGCATGTGACACCTCTGATGTTGCAGCGTCCATAGGCTGCGGTGACTGCTTAACATTAGGCGGCCCGCATGCTTGTTCGCCACCATAGTATTATAAACAAAAAAAAAACTCTAATTTTATAACCTGGTATATAATATAACTGTCAATTTATAGTAAGATATAAATATTTAAAATAATGTACAACACATGAAAATTTTAGATCTTTGTAAATATAATTGTCTAGGAATAAGTAACAGAATACATTTTAATCATTTTTAGAAATGTGACTGACTGTCTGTTTGTTTGAACACGCATTACTCAAATCAAATCAAATCAAAAATACTTTAGTCAGTTTAGGCCCTAATAAGGCACTTATGAACGTCAAAGACTACCACCGGTTCGGAAAACAACCCAGTCATCGAGAAGAACCGGCAAGAAACTCGATCGGGTACATTTTTTTTTTAACATATATTTCTAATACATTATACAACAATGCTTTTAGTGGATGCACAGAGAGGAGTCAATTCCAGACATCACTATCATGCACATACTGATCCACTCTATAATATCCTTTTGACATGGCGCTTAAATTTACAGTCCGGCAAATCGGTAACATGCTTTGGGACTTTATTGTAGATTACTGTTAAAGTAATCTATTAATATAGTAAGTAATTAATGCATTCGTGATAAAACCTTTTCAAGGAAATCATAAAGCATATGTTCGAGTAACATTTATTGTTTTATTAAAATCGGTTCGGTATATTAAAAGTTATTGTTTTTAATGACGACTTATGTACGAGAGAAATCTAGATAAGTAAATTGACTTCATACATTCAGATGACTTTATTGGTCACTGTTTTTTTACATAAGGTTCTACACAGACGAAGTCGCGGGCACAGCTGCTAGTAGTATGTGATAAAAATGTTGCTACAATTCCATTGCAGATGAAGCTACAATGGAATACTAAATTTAAAGTTATATAAAAATTATAATAGAAATTAGAAAATTATTTTTCTTCTAAAGCGGTGACCTCTCCGCTGATATTATGGCCACATGAACATCATCGTTTTTAGTGGCCACAACGTGCGCATTTTTTATGCCATATATGGATTCGTGTTTTGCACTCGTTATGTTTTACTCAAATTTGATGATTATTAACATGCAAATTTCAATGTGTATAGTTCTATAGGAACTCCATTCTCATGTTTACGTGCCAGTAACATTTTTACTGCAAGTCTCACTGCGCGTTATAAAATATATTAGAAAATGTCAAATGGAACGACGGCAGTTTTGCATTGTCATGAGCTACGATATCTGTCTTTGGTAATTTATATTGTGAGTGTATAATTATTAAAGGTTTCCCTAAACTTCTAATTCAGTTGCGGGGTGGTAGGGTTTTACAGTCTGACTCGGTCGCAACCACCATGTATATGGCGAAAAAGTCCGTTATAGTGATTCGCTTCTGCGGGTCGCGTTTCGGGATCAGCCTGTGCATATCCTGCTTTTTGCAGGCCGGCATGACAGCGGCGACCGGCGATGGATAGTGTTTCACTCGGTGGTCGCCATTGTTTTTGGATTGTACTGTGCTTACTATCAGGCACAGTCCAGTCATTTTGCCGTGCTGCAATTAAAAATACATGTTATGTTCTTCATAGCCATGTGCAGTATAGAACTAAATTTGCTTCTCATACTGTTTCCATATAGATAATGCATGCTATAAATCTGTATACATTAATAGAACTGTACTCAATATGTTTTTTCAACAGATTCTTTCATTCTTGTTTGTTTATTCGCATTTTTCTCTGAAAATACCGATCAGAATCACAGTTTCGGGATTGTTATCGATGTAATCAATTATATTACTAAGCGAGATAGTTACTGAGGGTAAATTTATGTTTACTCAATCCTGTAAAAAAAATAATGAAACTTTATAGTGATATAGGCTATATATCAAAATTATACATGGGTATATAATTAACAAAAAGATTTAGAAATTACATCAAGATTGAACGATAAATATCAAGAAAATTATAAATAATCCTTTCATTTAAATGTATAATGTGAGAGACACAAACACAGACGAAGTCATCGGCGGCTGCTAGTAATTGAAAATGTAAAAATAATTGTTCAAATCTGACTGCCAACCTCGGAGATTAATCGTTAAAGAATGTTAAAATAATGATAAATAATGTCTGAAGCTCTATAAAGTTAAAATGGGTGTATCTAAGAACTTAAAAATCATCAATGTCGAATACAAAAAGTGATCTCAATAGCCTATTCAAAGTTTAAACAAACAAAAGAAAAACGGAACAACTTTACGCACTAACGGTTTTTTATAGAACAATATTTCCTTCCGCGCTCTGTTATAACGTTGATAATTTCATTAGCTAACGTTTTGTTATAATGTGGTTCAAGGGAAAAGCTGAAGCGATTATGTAATAATTATTAATATACATTTTAAAAAAAGAACCACGTCCATAAAATGTCAACGTATATAGTAAAATATGTGGATTCTTGTAAATTATTGAGTAATTTAGATTAGATTAAACTGTTCATAACTTCGAAGCATTCCAGATTAACAATAATTAAATAGAAGTACATTAACAACACATTGCCTATATTGATTAACATAGAAAATAATAGATGGTGGTGTTAGCAAACTTTCGACTGCTGGATGCTCCCACTATTACATATATAATCGCATCACTCCAGAACAGCTCCAACTATTGCAACTATTGTAATATTTGACCATTAGGTATAGGGTCCGCAATTTGTCCTACTGTAGTAAAAAAAAACTGTGTCTAAACGCATTTCAGCACAACTAATTAGGTATCAATCTAACGCTATATCGTCACTTAATATTGAATATTGTGATTGTAACCAGGCAGGTAAGTAGTTTGTGCAAAGTTAGACACTATGATATCCCCATGGCCACATCTTTTGCAAAGTAGCAGTGTTCGAATTACTGTCACACAAAGCGTTCTAATTCTGTCCTCAGATGAATCAACCCGTTATAAGTGGCCTCACGGTAACGTTTTTTTTTTAAATTTCGTTTGTACATAGTCATAGGATTTAGTGGCCATTTAAGTTTAGGTGGACATTTGAACTTAAAGAATCACTAAACACTCCAACATAATATTTTTTTTTATTAAAAAGTTAACAACATTTTAATGTCTTAGACCAAGATACTGTTAAATTAAAGATTATTTAGATGAAGCTTATTCTTTTGTTGTGAATATCAAGGCCAATGAGTTTTCTTTAATATATTTTTTATCAAAATAATTTATAAAGAGATTTATACTCCAGATACAGGCCAGTCTGATTAGAAGAAAGAAAGAAAGAAAATGTGTTTATTGCTGGATAACATCAAAACAACAAGATGAACATATACATAGCTTATTTGAATATCCAACAAAGGCACCTCCATTCAGCAAAGTGCTGCAGCATAACTAGGGTGGTACTGCAGCGCTGATTTTCAATGGAGACCCTAAGTAATGTACGGACGTGTAGTCGGTGTATTGACAATCAATATAACATAACTTATACATGTAAACAGCTAACAACAACAAAAAGTAAACATGGAAAAAAAAAATATACAAATATTACAAATGTGCCTGTCCAAAAAGCTATTCACTACCTTGGTTGCACAATGACCACCATAAGCCTGAGATTAAAAAAAATAATACAAACATAATAAATAATAAATACAAGCAAATACATATACAAATATTCAATATATTATTAGTTAATATGATTAGTTTTAGCCTTAACAAGTGATTCGGAAAAATACGTGTAACAGCGTGTTTTCAGTAACAACCTTTTGGATGGAAACATCGGAGGGAGTTTTACTGCATTGCGGCAGAAATAGATGCCACGATATCGTTTCTGCAGTCGAAATTCATACGGGTTCTGTCGTTTATACGAGTAAATACTAACCGGAATAATGAAAATGTTCAATTCTATAAATTAATAAACATTACAATCAAAATATGAAAGCCAAATGTTATAAACAATAAGTAATAAAAGAAGATGAACTGAGAAAAAAGAATATACACATAAACAATAATTTTAATTGTCTTGGATGATTTATCAAAATTTTATCTTGAAATTTTAGCAAATTTACAAAACTTCATTATTTAATATGCATTCCTTTTGTTCCATTTAATAATTGACAAAATATTACATATTGCGAGCAAACAAAGATTGCAATGAATTATGTAAGCCGGATAACATTGATTCCTTTGAAATTAGTTTATTTTCATCGCGAAGGCGTTTTAGTTTTAATACCTTTATGAAGTACGTGAATATATTGTTTTGTTTAGAATTTTGTTTTTCACTATTACGACAGTGTTTACATTAATTCTTTTTCGACTCTATTTCGATTTTTAAATGTAGTAATTTCCGGCCAGCGAACACATTCCTTCGCTTCGTTTATATTATTAATCTGTAGCTGTTAAGCCTGCCATATATATTAGGTATTTACCTACGAAATTGCCGTTTTGTATGAAAAAATTCAAACTAATTTTTTTCATGTATTTTTTATTTGTATTAATCGAAGTAATCACCCATGCAATCAGTGCATCTTTGCCAACGCAGGGACAGTTTATTGATACCCTTCTTAAAGAAATCAGCTGGACGGGAGGCAACAAATTCTTCAAAAGCATTTTGTGCTGCCTCTCGGGTTGTTGTTCTCCGAGTTTTTTCCCGCCAAGGAGTTATCCAAATTCTAGAAAAAGTAGTAGTCTGTAGGCGCAAGGTCTGGTGAGTAGGGCGGATGACGGAGAACTTCCAACCCCAGTTCTTGCAACTTGGAGACCGTCTGCTGTGCAGTATGAGGTCGCGCGGTGTCGTGCAGGAGCAGCGGAGACGAGCGATTGACCAATGCTGGTTGGAGATGTGCCAGCTTCACCATCATTGTGTTCAGTTCTTCACAGTACACATCTGCAGTAATGCTCACCCCGTTTGGAAAGAAGCTGTGATAAATCACACTGGCACTAGACCACCAAACAGTGATCATCACTTTTCTGGGGGTAAATTTTCGTTTAAGGCATTGTTTAGGTGCTGAACCAGGACCCAACCAACTTGCTGAGCGCTTGCGGTTATCAAACAGAATCCATTTTTCATTGTAGGTAACAATGCGGTTCAAAATTCCCTCGTTTGTGTGTTTGTTGAGAAGTGCAAGGCACGTCTCGACGCGTACTTCGCGCTGGCGATCATTGAGTTTGTGTGGCACCCATTTGTCAAGCTTTTTTACTTTGCCAATTTATTATTTGACCAATATTTTTTTGACGCTAACGTTGAAAGCTGCTGCTAATTCAGCCGTAAATTGTGTATCATCAGCTTCCACAATCGCTAATTCGTTATTGTCGACCAAAGTCTTCGGACGACCGCGAGGTTCATTTTTCAGGTCGAAATTCCCAGAACGGAAGCGAGCCAATAACAATAACAGGTGGTGCGTTGGTTTGTAGTGTTAGCTCCGTAAACATCGTTGATGTTGCGTGCCGTTTGTGCCGCGTTGCTGCCACGACGGTACTCATATTCCATAATTTCTCGAATTTTTAACGTATCCATGATGACAAAAAAGATTTAAATGCGATGAAAATGTAACACTAATCAATAAACAAATGACTACTTTTGGAAAAAGAATTCCATGTTTTTAAAATAAAATTAATTTGAAATTGGAATTCTTAGCCAAACAAAAATTATTTTGATTTGAAATGGCCAGTACTGCAGAACGGCAATTTCATAGGTAAAACAAATTTAGTTAATTTTTTTGTCGATTATATATTGGCGGTATTTTCTTATGATCTTCTCTTAAATGGTATTAATCTGAATTTGTCATGCGATTAACAAGATTCTGGATTCTGAATAATATAAATATTACGATTTTGATGATTTTAACATATAAGAAACGGATTTTATTTTATACATAGTATCTGAATTCACTGTCACATTATTTACAGGGATGAATATACTTAATATTAATAAAATTCTGATTTGTACGTTTTTGTTCTTCTAAACGGCTTCACCGATTTTTATAACCTTTTTTATACTTGTGGGGTCACCTAAATAGTTTTTAGCTACAGTTGAACACTCACTAAATATCTTAAAGATTCAGGCTTTCAACACCTCAAAATATATTTTTATACATTTTTTAAGCATAACTTACTAAGGTAGGTAGGTTAACGTCTGCTTTCTGTCGTCTGCTAACGTTTCTTGACTAGGGTTTAATATTATTAACATGGTATTCAGCGAAAAAATAAATAAATGCATAGAATATTGATGCATGATAAAGATTATGGTCGTCAATATTTAAAGAAGTAACACTACTAATCTTTATTTGGTTGTGAAAACGCTATTTAATTAAATAGACCGTATAATAATTAAATTAGTATATAGAGAGGCCACTTGACCAAACATGTTGATAGCAGGGTCATGACTGGATGATTGGCAGCAAATACAGGTAAAGTTTAGATCGATAGTGAGATAGGTCAATGAGGTCACAGATCTTACCTGAAAAAACCTGAGAAGGGCAGGAATGAATGCTGTAAAGGGGAGAAAAATTATGCTCTTCAGTGAACTGAAAAACTTTTCTCGTGATTACGATAAATAAATAAAATTTGTGTTATGTATTATTCAAGAAATACGCTTTATTGTTTTTGGAATATATAAATCTTAACTTTTAACAATTTATAAACCTGTTTTTTAATGTTTTCTAAGTTTTTATAAATGCCTAATTCAATATACATCTTTGATCCCAAATTAATTAATGACATTATTAATCCATTTTATATAACGATCATTCTGTGCTTTAATACTTTCATTAAGTAATAGTTTATTTTAGCGTATTTGTCATATCTTATTGGATATTTTTATATTGGAACTGTGTACCGTAGATGTTTATTGTAGCTTCCTGTAAAGCGCAATGTACTAATAACTGTGCATATGTATTATAATGATTAATTTAGGATTCAGTCTATTGGTAACTGGATGTCGATTAAATTGATATTTTATTAAATTCAGGTTCTGACAGGTTACTTATGAATTTTTAAAGGTTACCATCGATTCAAAATTCGGATTTTATTTTTTTCGATCTAACTATGTTATTGGCCTGACGGGTTTTTACGGCTTCACCGGACTGTTTGGATAATAAAAAAAACTATATTAGGAAATGAAATCGCTTACGCTCTTATATTGTCCCAACACACGAAGTTGGAAAGTCGACAACAATCGATGCGCAAACGCATCCGTATCGATAATAACGGACTATTTAAAGTTGACTTTATTGATTTCTTAAGTGATCTATTATCTATTTTTTCTACTGAATTAATCATTTTCGAATGACTTTAAACTGCTAATTGATTTGTAACATTATTCTGCGCGTGATTAATCGAGTTGAGGCGAACGGACGTTTTTTTGTCCTATTAAAACTTTAGCACGATCAGTTAAGTATGTTGCTGATAAAGCAACGTGAAAGTTAGGACACCCAAGTTATTTTACAGTGACTCTTTGTTCTAATTATTATCTTTTCTATATCATACATATAAAAAAATGTAAATCTAAAGTACATAAAAGAAAATTAATCCGTAACTATAGACTAATTTGGAACCCAGAATTCTATGGTTGCTGTTATAATGAAGCTCTGCTTTCAGATCGTTGTACGCTGTACACATCGTACTATCTGTTATTCTATGTTTATTTGTTGTATGTAATACTGGTTTAAGTAAGCGGTTTTGTCGATTATGTAAATGTGTCAGAGTTCAAAGTTTATGCATGATCTTCTCAGATCTTAAACGATTGTAATGATATCGAGTGTATTACGTTGAGCCTGTGTTAAGTTCATAAATATGTCGCAATTTACACTGGAGTATGTTCATTTAATTAAACATTGCGTTAGATTCTAGCAAAATGGTTTTGTAGACTAGATGTTGCAAATAGCGTGTTTGATACTAATATAATAAATATAATAATATATAGGAATATTTAAATAGTAGGTATTTATCTAAACTATAATAATATTACAAAGAGGTAAAGTTTGTGAGTTTGTGACGTTGTAGGGGGTAATTTCAGGAAATGCTGGTCCGATTTGAAAAATTCTTTCAGTGTTATATAGCTCATTTATCAAGGAAAGTTATAGGCTATATAGCATCACGCTAAGACCAATAGGAGCGGAGCAATAATAAATAATGTTACAAAATCGGGGTTTTTTTCCTCTTCAGAGCTTCCTCTGCGTGTTAGCGTTAGCCCAAAGTAACTATACAACGCGGACGAAGTCGCGGGCAGAGGCTAGTTTTATTATCACCTATAGTTTCTAAAATAGGTTACGAAAAGTCTTAGTATTTTAATGCTTTATGACGTATTGGCGACCTGAACAAAATATCTTTACTTTTATCTTCATTTTCTTTTTCCGATATTGAAAACTAATTCCCTGTTGAAAATAACCAAAGTAGGTAATTATTTAATTTTACAAGTGTCTTGTGTTCACTTCAATGTTCTAACAAAATGGTAGGAACCTTGATAGAACATTCCAAAAAGTTTTATTACATGTCAGAATTGATTTATTATTATTTTCAATTAATTTACGCATAATAACTAAGCCATATTATGTAATACGTTATCAATAGTACAACATATAGAGTTTAAAAAATTAATATCATTACATAACAGAATAAGAGTCCGCCAAAAAGTCAACACATGCTTCGTTATCTGTTTTTAAACTCCTCTTTTTTATCAGTTAAAGTCGACGTAACATTTGCCAATGTCAAAGTTTTATGTTTATGAAAACGTTATCAATTCGCAATATATTTACATTTAGTACTTTTGTTTAAAAAATAGTCTTTCCAATTGAAGGTGTTTTATTTAATAAACCAAAGATCTGATTATGTCTCGAGAAACTCAATCCTACTATAGTATTTATAAGATAATTTTTGCAAAATCTCAATTTACAAACTTATAAAATTCTATATATTTCTTATTATACTATTATATTAAAATGTCAGAAGTTTGTAATGATTGATTTATACTTTGAAATGTCAGAGTTATTTATAGTTTGCGGTTTGGTAACAATAAAATCATATTTTCATTGCCTCACATTTTTACCAAATTCTATAGACATCGATAATTCGTAATTATTTCCTAATTCTATTAAGTTTTTATTCGTATTTTACTGTTGATTGTATTGTATACCTTAAGTAACATTATAAATATAACAGCAAATTTGTTTGTTTGTACCGCTTTAACTAACCAACTAATATGTCATTTCGTATAAAGGTTTTATTACGGAATATAGAAAAAGACACAGCATATCCTTCAAACAGTAAAGAGTGTTGTTCGCGAAGGATATGTCAAATCTATATTAAGCCACGCATAAAAGCTAGTAAGATATGGAGCAAGTAAACAAAAAGTTTTATTTTAATGTAAGCCTTTCGTCACAATTCATTGTATGTTATTGTCATCATCATCATCTCAGCCTATAGTCGTCCACTGCTGGACAAAGGCCTCACCGCAGGTTCTCCACAGCGTACGGCTCTGTGCCGCCTGTAACCAACGGCTCCCCGCAACCTTTATAATGGTTTATAATGTTATTGTCTCTAGAAAAAATGCGTTGATAATTATATGTATGCGTGCCCACTTTATATATGTAGATGGTATATATTTTAGGCACATCGTATTGTGTAAGTATACTGTTATCATTATACACATAGTTAAAGGCTTCCATCGTTATTATATGAATTGATCGTCGCTTATCAAGATTCACTGGTTTTCTAACAGAGTCTTTACAAGTAAGAGGAATATAAGAAAAAGTTTAAACAAACAAGCTGAACAAACGTTAACATCCAACATAAACGGGAATCAAGCTGAGGAGTAGTCAGAAATACTGAGCGATGAAGTCAGATAAAATAAGTAGTATAACAATTGTTACAAATACATCAATTTCGCGAAGTTCTTAACCTTCGTGACGAGTAATTTAGAAGTTAGGTTACTGTGTTTGCTACATTTAACTGTTAAAACTATATTTATCGCATCCCATTCGAAGAGCATAACTCAGGCAACCATATTACTATTTACCCTTATCCCACTACTTATGTGGGCACAACATGTTTTCCTCTTCTCTTTCTTGTCAGATGTCATCTCAGTATTCACACAATCCATTCATATCCTTTTCGATCTTCCTATACTTTTACATCCGTCCATCTTTATACTTAAAGCTTTTTTTATTACATGACTTTCATTTCTCCTCATGACATACCCATACCATGTTAACCTATTACACCTTAACTTTTCCCTCACTGCTGCAATTTTTAAATTTCCTATGATAAACACATTCTTAATCTTATCCATTCTAATTACATAACACATCCGTCTTAATATTAACATCTCTGCTACAAGTAATCTTCTCCCATCCATTTCTTTCGTAGTTTATCACTAGATTCCATAGGGCATGACTGGTCTTATAATAATTAGCTCAGTCAATATCATTATATATTAATACAATTGAAATGTTTCTTGTTTACCCAGTGTTCATTCATTAATCGTTGGAACAAATTTTAACGATACATTTACAAGGCAATAGATGACTTTTAAAAGTATGCTGACCATATAGCAATACGCTTTTCCATATGTAAGCGGCAGTGACAATATTATAATGAAAAAAATGAAATACAGACGATGATAATACGTCCATAAAAGACACAAAGTTCCCGTTGACCTACAAAATTATTTCCACGAGGACGTAATCGCACGCCTCAGCCAGTTATAGTCAAAAAACATTTCTGCAATAAACAGTTTTAAAATACATCAGTTTAAATTTTCGTTACGAACAATAACTGAAATGGAATAGCAATTTAGTTATTAAAAAGTCCCGTATATTCCAAATAATTTGAGTTTGTATCAATAACGCGTCGATAAAAATCATAATATCCAATGGATAACGGTAACATTTTATTACGAACAGTTTTTATTAAAATGTCTAATTTTATTTACAAAAAGTATAACACAGGTATTCGAGTTGATCAGTAAGTAGCCTATAGACTTCTCCAAGTTCTGGGTTATATAAGTATTACATTTTACAGCGATCGGCTCAGTAGGTTAGTGTTAAAAAAATAACAGACAAAGAAACATAAATAATTTTTAATTTATAATATTACTATGGACTCAAACACACCAATAAGACAAATAAGTCACAACCAGAAAAGGTTAACAAAACTAACATAAATCAAAGATGGCCGAATATATTAAATTTAGAATCCTTTTTAGTGGAGCAAACACAGTTATCGATAGAATTTTATTTGTTACAATATACTCATCTAATATTTCTTTCTAACGTTTATCGTACGCTTATTGGAGAATCCACGATTGAATTTTACATGATAAATACTGTAATAAAAATATACTGCAAACTATTTGCCTATTGAACCATATCACCAAAAATTTGCCTATACAAAACGGTAAATCTGTTATTTGTATTTTATATTTTGATAAAAGACGAGATGTACCTTTAATCCAGAAAAAAATAATATTCTAAATTGCATTATAAATAGGGTTTCAAATATTTCTCCGTCTGATTTCAATATTATGGAAAGAGAAAAACACGGAAAGTATGTGTAGACATTTTTATAATAAAAGAAAAATTTGTCCATATTAAAAGTATCATATAAGTTATTGGATTCACTCAACGAAATATATATAATAACTTCCAACAGTTTGACTTAAATATAGCAAATTAAAATTGAATGTAGTATGATTGGTAATCGTAATTTTAATACCTATTTTGTAATTTAATTATAATCACCTCTCACGATAATTACGACCTAAAAATAAAGGAGGTTAAATTTGAAAATCGTGCAACATCAATTGATCTAACGTTATTAGTGCAGATTTGGAACGCTATCCGTTTTTGGTCACCGTGAGTCGAATTATTGATAGCGATGCAATTATAATCTAGCGCGAATAGTAGTCATCGATTTTTAATTGGATATTTTAAGCTTCCATTTTTCATAATTGCGGCCTTCTTAGACTTTACTATGACAAACTGGTCGTCACATTTTTCAATCTCAGCAAAACTAGTAATAATTTTTGATGTTGGTGTTAGGTTTTACAACAAAATCCCAAAGTATATTACCGATTTGCCGGACTGTAAGTTTAAGCGCCATGTCAAGTGGGTTATGGTGTTAAAAGGCTATTATAGAGTGGATCAATATGCTGACGATGGTGATGTCTGAAATTGACTTCTCTCTCTGTGCAACCACTGAAACGAGTGTAACGTGTGATGTATTTTAAAGAGATAAAACCGATGAAGTTTCTTGCCAGTTATTGTCGATAACTCTGTTGATTTCCGAACCGGTGGTAGATTTGAGGTTTATAAACGCCTTCTTAGGGCTTGAATAAATATTTTTTTATTTGATTTAAAATTGTTGTCCATTTTTGATTGGATAAATTACAAGTTACTTTGAAGTAAGATTATGATAGCGTGAACTGAGTTAAAAGGGGAAACAACCAACCCTATAATGCTCAGCCTCAAGGTTATTTCCTATCTTATAAGATCTTTAACTTGGTTCAATTCCGATATAAATCAAAGTCTAACTCGTTTTTATATCATAGGAGGCAAATGAACAGTCACCTGATTTTAAGTGATTACCACCGTCCATAGACATTTGCAACACCAGAGGAGTCGCAAGTGTGTTGCCAGCCTGTGTTTGAGGAAAGGGGGAGTGGGGTAGAGGGAAAGGGGAGGGTAGTTGGGTATCCGGCGTTCTCACTGACCGAATGAAACGCAACGATGCAAGCACTGTTACTTCACGTCGGTTTTTTATGAAAGGGTAGTACTAACCCGGTTAAGCCGACCCATTGATGCTGAAACCAATAATAATTTCAGCGTGGTTGTACCACCTACACTAAAAGTGCTGACATCTCAGTAGCAGCGTATCTGACATTACGTCAATTTACGTAATGTTCAAAATTTTGAAATAATTTAATATGGTGGTAAGGCTTCTTGTAAAATACATATGTCTAGCTACCTCACTAAGGTGGAAATTTGAAACACGAATTTGTACGTATATAGGAGATATATACAAACGGCATCAACTTGACTTTGAAGTATCATTCATGCAGTGAAGGAGGTCAGATAGTAAAGGTTTATTAAAACAGGTAAAAAATTGTCAATCGTTTTAAAACGAATCAATGATACTTTTTTATACATTTTTTATACGCTTTTATACAACATAATTACCATTAACAGCAGTTAAAATACTTCGGTGAAATACAAAATTAAGGATTAAGTCCGTACAGGCAATTTTCTCTGAATAGACCGGTATGGTGTATCATTAAATGAAATAATGCATCCGTTTCTTTAGACGCGCCTCAAGCAAAAATCATCTTGCGAATGTTCACTTATGTACTTTAAGAACTTCACACCGGCTGCAGGTAATTGCGCTTTTCCTAAAGAAAATTAACAGTTACTTTAATTTTGCAAACCATATAACCATGCTTGAAGTGTTTAGAACGCAGATTTTAGAGACTAAATATATAATAAAACAGAATTCTATAATGAATAAATGAACTTTTAAAACTGTGAAATTACATGTAAATAATGCAATTAATTTTAAAATAAACTCAATAAATACCTACTGAGGCAACTTATCAATTTTTCGCATTTTACACCTGTACCTTTACAGTTCTAGGCATGCGCAATCACACACGTACTCACTGATATCGGTTGTTTTTCTATGTTTCATACGTTTTTTTTTTGTTTCTTACCTTTACAATAATATTAGAAAACGGAATAAAACATACTAAAAAAAAGTCTTTATTGCATATGCATTATTTCTCGCCATAACTTACTTAGTTACAACTAAGAAACTTAATTATTTAAATACGTACGAATAAAATGTATAAAATCTGAATAAGCTATTAATAATATTACTTAAAAATATGTTACTAGTAAGTAATAAGTGTCTTTGTGGAAACAGTTAAAGGTAAATTCTTACAATTGACCATTCTCAAGTAATATGAGCTATATTACACGATGCACGATCGAGCATATAAATCATAAAACGGCGGGTAAATTAGAAAGTTAAACGTTTGTAAATAATTAATGTAAAATTATTACCTTTAATAGCATTGTCAACGAAGATAACACATTCCTTTCCAACGTGTAATTATCACAAACAATTTCCGATATCAAACACCACAAAAATAATCCAATAATATTATTTATTAAACCTTAAATTATTATTCACAATAATTTATTATCAAATTGTTTCCTCGTATAAAAGACTACAAAGAAACTTTCGAGTCGATTCAAAATTATCAACTATCGACAACGTAATATTGAATAACAAACGACACTAATTTCGAAATTTCGAACTTGGTTTGTTATGGTATTATGATGTCACGGCGAAAAGACGCGCGAACACGTAGAAATGACCTAGAGAACTAAATGATACGAACAAGTGGACGGCGCTCGCGCATCGATGCAGAGCAATACAGTTTATAGGAGGAATTTGTAGTTTTGATTATTTCTTACGAAATATATTAAAGTATATAATATAAATCTATCGCATGTAAATCACTATTTTTATTAAGTTACTTTACAAATTTGATGGAACCGATGTAGTTGAACTTTTTCCTTCTGCTAGTTTAAAAATTTTGTACGTACAGTTAGTTTAAAAAAACATGAAACTCATCTAGAACGAAAATAAAAGAAGAAACGTGGCGTGCGTCCATTAATTGTTTAATTAGCTGAAAATATGGCTCTATAGAAACTCTGGAAAATTCTTTATTGATATATTGCCCAAAGTATAATTTACTATAATATTATTAATTCAAAATATTTTTTACCGTCTCTCACTGACTCTTACCTCTTCTAATACGAAATAAAGTAGGAAAACCAAAGTAAATCAAACCAAACCTTACCAATAATTCATATGACTATACTACTCTTTTGATTAAATAACATTATCAGGTCTTTGTACAAATTTTATAATACCATGATAAATCCCAAATATAGAATTCGATTTAAGAAAATGTCAATAATTATCACTAGGCAAAAAGACTTGCTTCGCTTATTAATCCTAATTAATCTGAAAAAAAAACAATAATAATTAAAATGAGTACAAATAAAGCGTTGGTTGACATTGTATATAACATAAAAACTATAACCCAATACTTAAGTTATTATATGACAAATACAAAATAAACACTGTTGTCACTTTAATCAGTGATATTGTTACTGATATCCTAAGTTCAAGTACAAATTAAGTAGGAAATCTTTAATATACAGGTTACAAGATGAGCTCACAGTAAATATGGTATACATTATTAATAATATTAACTATACAAAAACTCCACATCTTAGACAGGCAACAGTGTTGGTGAGTAAATCTTTGAAATAAAATTTAGCTTATTATCAAATGTAACGACTCATATTTTTAAATTAACATATTACTACTTAGTTATAGTAGGTTTGTTTGTTTAAAAAGGTTAAGAAAATGTATATACTTATTATCTGTTACTCACGACTTTCTACCATGTTCATTTTTAATACGAAAATTATCAAGTATCAAAACTGTTTGTTCGTAGTAGCTACGATCTCAATTCACGGACTACAGATATTAACAATCTCATCAGTTGCGCACGATCTTACACGATATAGCGAAAATTTATAAATATAATTCATTAATAACTTTTAAATTGCTCATTGCACAAGAATTCGTGAAGTGGCTCAGGTGTGGCGCGCACGAACGTCGTATTAGAAGTAAGTTATAACTTTAAATTATGGAACATATATTCGAGTATTTTCTAATCCCTGTTTTACTATGTACATGTTTAAAATTCGAAACATGGTATCAAGTATCAATTTAGTCACCAAAATCTTTACTTACGTGGAAGCATTGAATGTTTTCGTCAAAATATAACATACTGAACATTACTTGAAGCAAGCAAATAAATATAATTGAAAAACCATAAGCTTCCTCTATTTTATTAATATATCTATAATGTTGTGTGTATTTTTTTCTTCCCAATTATGTTATCACTACAAATTATAAAACAAAGTCCTTTGCCACGTCTGTTTGTCTGTTCGCGATAAACTCAAAAACTACTGAGTAGATTTTCATGCCATTTTTGCCAGTAGATAAAGTGATTCATGAGGAAGTTTTTTTATTATTATCAGAACGGGATAATGTCCGCTGGGCCCACTAGTAGACTACTATTAGAAAGTACACTGATAATTAATAAAACCTATCTAATCTATCGGTTTGTATGTTTGAATTAAACTTGAAAACAACTTACCGATTTTAGTGACATTTTCTTCAAAAGAATATATCTTCTATCTATAACCAAACGAAAATTATACAATTCAGTATCTTTTGCTCGTCTGTTTGTGGACAGATTATTTTTATTTCATATAATATCAATAAAAATATTAAGGATAAAAACTTTTTCGTACCATTAACGAGTTCAAGCCTTTATTTATGTCTCTATTCGTCATATTTCATGCTCCTTACGCCTATAATTTATACCAGTATTACAAAGAGGTAAAGTTTGTGAGGGGGTAATCTCAGGAACTACTGGTTAGATTTGAAAAAATCTTTCAGTGTTAGAGAGCTCATTTATTGAGTAAGGTATAGGTTATATATCATCACGCTAAGATCAATAGGTGCGGAGCACCAATGAAGAATGTTTCAAAATCGTTTTTTTCCTTTTGTGAGCTTCCGATGCGTGCTAGTTAGCCCAAAGTAACTATTCCACTCAAAAGCTTGTCTACAATATTTGTACACATTTGTATACTGTTTTTAACATAAGAAAAATCAAAAATAATTAGTGATAATAATATGTAAATATAAAGAAGTGTAGTGAAAATAATTAGATATTATTTAATAATATAAATTAACAATAATAGATTTTTGTCCAATACTTACGTTTTATTCGACAATCGATAATTATAAAAAAACGGTCAATAATTATTTTGAGTACGTGCATAGTTCAGTGATTTAAGCAGATACATTTCTGCGATCGCCGCGCTGAATAACATGGGTTTGAATCCCAGATAAGACAATTGTTTGTTTGTTCCAGAAATATTTAATTATTTTATATATATACTTATGTCGCGTCGTCATTAAAATTACAATAATTATTGATAGAGTAAACCAATTTTCATGAAACCTAAGACTAAACGTTACTCGAGGATATGCTTTATGATCTTCTTGATGAGGTTTTATCGTGAACGCAGTACTTTAGTACAATCCCTGGTCAAATTATTAGACGCACCGTTGTTTTTTTTTACAAAATACTTGTTTTCGACGAAGTTTATAAACAGTTGTGTTATATTTAAAGGTTGATTAGTATTTATTTAATGAACTTTTATTCAAGAGATTTTATTTAATTGAAATTTGAATGAATTTATCCGAAAAGAGAAGTGACTAAAGTGGTGATTAGAAACAAAACTCAGCTCCTAGAAAATATTATTCATGTTTGGAATCATCATCCTCAAATGCAGAACACAGTACAGTCTTGCATTGATGGCATGACGCGCAGAATTAAAGCTCTCATAGCTCTCAACAAAATTTTCATTACATTTTCTTCATTTTTGTCCGAGAGTTAATAAATACATATTTTTTCTATAATGACGATGTTTTATTAGTTTTACAGTTACGTTATTAATGATATAGTAAATATACATTGTATCTCATAAAAACAATACATCTGTACAGTATCACCTGATAATTAACGTTTTATATAAGATCTTATGGTGCGTCTAATAATCTGGCCAAGGAGTGTAGTGATGCGTGTTCAAACAAACAGACAGACATTTCTAAAAATGATTGAAATGCATTTCAAGACACCTGCAACATTTTTTACACGAAAATCTATAAAATACAGGCATGTCATATTTCCATTATCTTTATATGTGTTGTAGATATATAAAAACTTACGTAACGAATATTTTATAACCGATCGAATTACGTCTGCTATAAAATAAATACGTTTATTTATTCACTAACATACGTGATTATTTCTGGCATTTTATCTACATAACATTATTTATGTTACACTTAATAATGTAACTTTTAATTGCATAAGAGTCGTTATGTAAATCAAATTGTATTTATTTAACGTGATTTTATGTCTGACTTATGTATTTTAATATTAAAATTACAACAGCATGTTATATAGGTATTCGGTTGTTCTTTTTATTTCATCTAGCTTTCATTTATCTTCTATATTATAAGTATTGTATAGTTAATTCTTCTATATAAAACTAGGTGATATTTGTAATGTTCATCTGTGTTGTTTACTACCTTAGCTTTATAGACGAAAAAACATAAGCACTATACCGCTTGCCCCATTTGTCTGCGGCAAGAAAACACATCCCTGAACTCATCTTCTTATTAAATATATAAGACAATACTATCAAGGTTGCGGAATTGTAATAAAACTAATGCGTTGCTCTGTAAAAAGGGTATTTTAATTTAACACTTGCGTACACAAACTACATTATATTATATTATTTAATTTAATATCAATAGTTACCTGTAAAAAGGGAAACGACATTTAAAGTTTATTATTCCACTATTAATCGTTTTTATTATAAATCTAAATTTTATTATAATCACCACAATCACCATTAGTTGTCGAATCTCAACATGACTACATTTACTATGGTGCTATTATTATGTTACAGCGCCATCTAATGAAATACGTAAGTACCTGGTGGCTGCTTTAACGACTAACAGCTGAACAAATTAAAGAAATACTATATTTAAATACTAGTTTCTTTACAAAAATATAAGAATCCTGTGTCATAATGTTTGTCCACGATGATCTCCGAAATTACTCAACCTATCTTCATAAAACGTTGGCATTTGTTCCAACTTGAGATAATGTATTTAATATTTTTTAAATAAAAATAATATTATTGTCAATGTTGATTATCGTTATTGACTGTAAGTTTTATAAGTTTCAAATAGATGGCGCTTTAAATTATTTTTTTGACTTCATAATCAACTATGCCTAGCGCTTAATTAAACTTTAACTATGAATTATTAATAATAATAATAAATTATTAATAATAATACTTTAAATAATATAATAAAAGTAATAAGAGTACCACTTGAGCCACGCGTTGTTTTAGCTCAGTTAATACATGTAGAATACATTACTGTAAATAATATACAATAGGTACGCGAAAATGAAATGAAAATTGATACAGAAAAAGCGAGGTTACGTAGTAAATAGATTAACAGAACGCGTGTACCGTAAAATAAACACAGTTGAAAAAGAAAATCATAATTAAAAAGTGGCGCCATCTATGATATATCTATAGCAGTTACTCGTACAGCTTTCTGTCAACAAACTAATTTGAAGCGCCATCTATTTGAGACTGATGAAACTTACAATTAATAACAATAATCATCATTGCATCATCATTTAATTTATATAATTTACAAAATTGAGGCCATTAATGGAAATATAAATTATCCTATCTCTCAAGTTGGACTAAATTAATCATAAATGCCAACGTTTTATGATGATCGGTTGAGTAATTTCGGAGGTCATCGTGGACAAACATCATGTCACTGGATTTATATATGTATATATATAAGGATTTATAATGCCTGCCCACCCCGGCCTTGTAACGGATTCGTAACGCGGAAAGTGAGACCATCTTCTCTTTACAGTACGACCAGGTGAAAAAATAAAATTGCAATTATGACAAATATTTGATATCTCTCCTATACATACTCACTTACTTTTTTATAGGAAGATTTGTTAACCCAAAATTTTAAATTTTCGGTGCGATTTTTCAAACATGTTCTTTCACGCAAACTTTGTTCTTACAATTACAATAATAAATAATAAAATTAATAACCAAATATGTGCATCTGTTCTGATGTGATATGCTTACATACATTCGTCAAATGACTTTTATTTGTAATATTTTTATTTTTATTCTGTATAATACTTGTATTAGATTTTTTTAGATATAATAAGAATGTAAATCTAATGTGCCTGTATTTTATCGATTTTTGTGTAATAAATTAGGTGTCTAGGAATAAGTAATAAAACATATTTCAATCATTTTTAGAAATGACTGTCTGTCTGTCTGTTTGTATGAACACGCATCACTGCAAACGTACTGGGTTCACAACAAAACCTTATTTGGAAAATCATAAAACATATCCTCGAGAATAACTTGGTCTCTTTGTTTCATTAAAATCGGTCCACTCTATCAAAAGTTATTGTAATTTTAATGATGACGCGGCGTAAGTACGAGAGGAAAGTATATAAGTAATTGGACTTAATAGATGATTTTATTAGTCACTATTTTATTACATTAGGTTCCACGCGAACGGAGTCGCGGGCACAGTTAGTATAAAATATATTTAATTATGGTTTTCTTGAACTTCTTCAACATTTTACTAGGTACAAGTATTTCCTTTTAATTTTATTCAAGTTCAACAAATCATGCGGTTCGACTTTTTCTTTTCCGCCGCAAAGTGATCTCAAGTTCCGCTTTCAAGGGAAAATGTACGGTTAAATTGTGCGTTAAGTGACCTAGATAAATACATGACGAAAAAATAAATTATAGAAGTGGGCTATTTTCTCCAGCTCGCTTGGATAACCGCGCAATCCTTGCGTCGAATTAAGTGACCTAGAAAAATACGGTGTAACTTGTTTTTGAAGTTATACTTCTTTTGACGCGTTAGGGAAAAATGTTGAGAGTAAATTTTTACGATGACACACACCGTCACGAAAAACCGACACCCTGAAGTTAGCTATAGTCGACTTTTTCTATTGTTAGTGTCGTTTTTTCTACAAACGTAGAATAAGGCGAGAGATAAAATTTTTGAAAAGATTTATATCTTGTTACACCAAAGAATAGCTTCTAACGCGTGTACATAAGTACACATACACTTTTTTTTTTCATATAAATACAGGCCGGGTATTTTCTCCAGTTCGCTTGGACAACCACGCAATCCTTGTGTTGAAATCTGTTGATAAATAATTAAGTATTGGTACATGTAACCAGGTGGCTGGTGTTGTTTGCGTCCGCAGGAAGTGTACCTCTCATTCCCCTGCCACGTGCAGGGTTTGTGGGGGCGGCTCTACAATGTTGATTAGCTTGAACGATCCCTTGCCGCCCCCACAAAACGGTCTGTCGGTACACCGTGGGGTTTTAGTCTGTGCGAATCGGACATAACCCACCCTCTCCCCCGGGAGGGTGGCGTATCCTATAGGGATTTCCCCTCGTTAAAAAAAAAAAAAGTGGTAAAGAGTAATACATTTTTTGGCCGCTGCACTGTTCAACATAAATTAAACTTCACCGCAACAAATAAAGTAATCATTCAATAGACGATAATAAAAGATGGGTACTCTATTTAGTCATAAAAATAAAATAAATAAATAAAATTAGTGGTGTGAAATGGGTCGAAAATTATACATCACAGGCCGCATCTTGATGGGGTCCTTTGAAATGTGTTACCAAAATCTTTATCGAGTCACTACACAGTACTTTGTTCGCACGAGGTTGGTTTTATCCTTTCTGTTAAGCCCCTATATGAAAGGGTAATCGTAACTCCCTAACTAATATTATATATGCGAATGTGAGTTTGTTTGTGTTTTTGTTACATTTTCACGCCTTTGACGGTACTGTCTTTGTTAAAGAGTTTCTCTTAAATGCGGTTACCGGAACATAACTAATTATTGGAAAAAAAAACAACTGGAAGTGCAATGGGTATTAAAAAGCGGTAAAGACTTTTTACCGCAATAATATGACTTCATGTAAACGTCAATTTTGAACTGTGTCCTAACCGGGTCTCTAATTACGTATTTCGCAAACGCAATGCGACTGTAGAATATTTACTCGAAAATAGCAAATTTAGATTATATGCAGCGGTGGATTTATGTTTGATATCAACCTAGCCTGTACAAAGTATGCTTTTTCCTCTATAAGGAAGTGATTATCAAAATTAAATATGCAACTTTCAGATATTTAAATCACTATATCACAAATATACATTTTTATTGGTTAACATAGAAGTGTATATCTTTAATATAATTTTTTAATCAAATATACTTTTTTAAATTACTTTGTTTTTCTCTGAATTTATTTCTAATTAATATGAATAAATCAAACACTTATGGCGTTAAATTTCTCCATTTTTTATATAGGTACGTTTCATCAAAGAGCAGTTTTCAGTAAAAAATTATATTTAAAAAAGATTTATAACTTTTAAAATTCAATTTATGTTATTCACTAAAGTTATTAAAAAAAATATGGAATATTTTCTAGCTCCGTGAAAGTTAATAATTTTCTGAAACTGGGAAATTATTATGTTCAGAGGCATATATTGATCTGATAAAAAATTCACATTGCACCACAGTAAACTCAGCATTTATAGCATTAAAAAAACCACATACACTTTTTCTTTACTTAAATTATTTTTTAGATTTTAAAGCATTGCCGTTACGAAAATTTTGCCACCCTTAAAATCCTGCCGCTTTAGGCCTGGGCTACACGTTCAATTTATTTTTACCAATGTTTCTAACATTTTATTCTCATAAATTTTTACCTTATTAAAATATGCAAATTACATTTTTGAACCCCCATATCAAAATGTCTACACCTCAAGGCGATCGCAGTAAATGAAGAAAGAATAATATATAACAAGTTATTCAATAAAACGTGCAGGATAAAAATTGATTTCTGAAAAGTGAAAATACATGTTAAATTAATGGGAAAAGTTATTGTAATTTCGGAATTATTAAACGCCATCGGCTTTTTTTTTCTTAAATATTTTTAGGCTATAAACTAACCATTTGTCCGATATCCAAGTCAAAAAAACCAACTGGGCAAAAAACGGATACCATAATATAATAGTTGTCTCAAACGTTTCGGAGTTATCCTGGACAAAGATCATACGCGTCACTTTTATTTATAGATTTCGCTTAAATCTTAATTTGAAAGTTATCTATATGCAGTAATAGCTGTGCCCGCGACTTTGTCCGCATGAATTTAAGTTAATTAAGTCCATTTATTTATCAACTTTTCTCTCGTACTTTAGTCGTATCGTCATTAAAAGTACAATAGTAGGTGGTGGAGCCATACTGAAGCTACTACTGGTTTAAGCATGAATAAGTTGGCTCGCCCGGAGTAGTACCACCCTCTCACAGAAAACTGACGTGAAGTAACAGTGCTTGCTTGCATTGTTGCGTTTCGTTCGGTCAGTGAGAACGCCGGAGGCCCACCTCCCCTCTCCCCTCCCTTCCCCCTCCCCTCCTGCCCCTACCTACCCCAAACACAGGCTGGCAACACACTTGCGACTCCCCGGGTGTTGCAAGTGTCCATGGACGATGGTGATCACTTAAACTCAGGTGACCCAGCTGTTCGTTTGCCTCCAATAATCATTACATAGTATAAAACAAAGTCCCCTACCGCGTCTGTCTGTCTGTCTGTTCGCGATAAACTCAAAAACTACTGAACGGAACTTAATGCGGTTTTCACCAGTGTATAAAGTGATTCACGAGGAACGTTTTGGTATATAATTTGTTCAGGATTTTTGTATAATCAGGGCGGGACAACGTCTGCCGGGCCCGCTAGTATATATATAAAAAAAACAATAACTTTTGAGAGACTGAACCGATTTTAATGAAACAAAAACTACATGTTACGCGAAGATATGCTTTATGATTTTCTTTGTCATTAACACAGTACTTTAATAGTGATGCGTGTTTAAACAAACAGAGCGACGGACAGACAGACATTACTATAAATGATTGAAATGTATTTTATTACTAGACCCCAGCAACAATTTTTTGTACAAAAATCTAAACAGTACAGACACGTTAGATTACATATTTATTATACGTATAGACTAGCGGGCTCCGCGGACATTGGCTCGCCCTGATATTAAAAAAAGCGGTGATAAATTATATACTCAAACCTTCCTCACGAATCAGTCTATCTACTGCTGTAAACTACATGAAAATCCGTTCAGTAGTTTTTGAGTTTATCGCGAACAGACAAACAGGCAGGCAGACGTTGTAGAGAACTTTGTTTTATACTATGTAATGAAGATAGAACATTTTCTGTAACCGCTTTACCCTAACAAATTACGTAATTAAACTTAAGCCATCTCTGTTAACAATGCAATGATCTTACTATTCAAGTTTTCATCAAGTCCTCGCAGTTTAAGCTCTCACTTAAAGATTATGTATTCATGTCAAGGTCAAAGGCTGGTTATCTCTTTAAATTTTATTGTTAAGTAAATACTGCATACAGACTGCTTTTATACTTTCGCTGCCGTACTTAGCTTTACCATGTGTATGTTATCTTCGCTTCGTATTTGTTAGAAATTTGTGAAGTGGAGGTTTTTTTTTTGAGAAGACAAGTTATGTCAATACTTATTCTACGCAATTTATGATGGATAATTTAGTTTTAAATTAATAAAATAAACAGATATTAAAGTAGGAAATATATGAGGCATATAAAATCAAAAACAGCTAAGTGCATAGAGACCAAATTTGCAGGAAACGAAAAAAATGTATATCTATTCTCAGAGTTGGAGTTTTACTTATATTCAAACATGTCAAGGTCAAAGGCTGGTTATCTCTTTAAATTTTATTGTTAAGTAAATACTGCATACAGACTGCTTTTACACTTTCGCTGCCGTACTTAGCTTTACCATGTGTATGTTAGCTTCGCTTCGTATTTGTTAGAAATTTGTGAAGTGGAAGTTTTTTTTTTGAGAAGACTTAAGTTATGTCAATATTTATTCTACGCAATTTATGACGGATAATTTAGTTTTAAATTAAAAAAATAAACAGATATTAAAGTAGTTAATATATGAGGCATATAAAATCAAAAACAGCTAAGTGCATAGAGACCAAATTTGCAGGAAACGAAAAAAATGTTTATCTATTCTCAGAGTTGGAGTTTTACTTATATTCAAAGTTTCAATTTTAGGGAGTGGCATAGGCTATTGATTTTGCCTGCCTATGGCCATCAGCTCTAAAAGAGAAGTTCAAGAAATTAAAAAATGCGATAATTCCTTAACTGTATTTTATTCTTACTTTACTTCTTATTTGATGACTTGGTTGTACTTAAATGTATTTGATCCCAAAATCAATTTTAAAACGAAAATTAAAAGGCTTTAGCTGTATTTTATTTCTTGTAGGAATTAAATGGTGATTTGCAACCAATAAGACTAGATGGCTCCATACTCAGTTCATTTTTAGAACTTGTGGCACTTAGCTGTCTTTGATTCTATATGCCTCATATATAGAATCACAGAAACAAATGCAAAGTTTAGATGACGTCGTTCGTAGGTTCATAACCCTAATGCATCTCTTGACAAATAAAGGCTCTCTTTAATTCTGTTTACGTGTGTAGAGGAAATGTGCATTCGAAGGATAAGGACATACAAACGCAGAAGGGAAAAAGGATGGAACTATGGAGTGGGAACGAGAAAGAACCAAAAAAAGCAAATTATCGTAGCTTTGATGTTTTATTATTCTCGTACTAAAATCAAAGCTTTCAATATATGCTCTTTTAATACCAATCCCGCCTTTGTTATTTTTTTGCCCGAAAACAAAATAACACTAGCTAATTTGCGGTTAATATTTTCTTTTTCGATTATGAATTTATTTATTGTCAATTAATTAATTATATACTTACATCACTAAACATTATAAAACAAAGTCCTCTGCCACGTCTGTCTGTCTGTTCGTGATAAACTCTAAAACTACTGAACGGATTTCCATGCCGTTTTCACCAGTAGATAGATATAATGTTTCATGAGGAAAGTTTACCTATATAATTTGTCAAGGTTTTTATTAATAGGGCGGGATAACGACCGCCCGGCTCGCTAGCTATATTATGTAATATGTTTAAAATCAGAAGACAGTTTGGATACACAAATGAATATGTCAGAAATAAATTGAAAATAATAACCATTGTTATACGTAACCCGGAGCGACGGAGTGTATCTCACAAAATGAGAAAAAGTTACACAACGTTACGTGATATTCGAGCTCATTATTCTAAACATTATAATATTGATAAAAATAATAGGACACGTGTTTAGCGAGTACCTAATGATACGTTTGTTTGTACTTGTGTTCGTTGATATTTTCATGGTAACTTATTCAAAAGTAACAAAGTAATTTTAACTTTAAATTGGCTCTTGCAGAAATTATAGCTATTTTAATGTGATTGTATAGCAGTATTTTTGTCACTGCTTTTTCTGCATGTTTTATCACAGGTGATAAGTGAAAACATGTTACATTTAAGAGATAAGATACTATGTATACTATGTGACCTATTCTAATTACACCAACCACGTTCAAACACAAAAATAAAATCCCACAAGAAACTACTAGTGCAGCGACTTTTTCAATTCGTCATAAATAGCATGTAAAATAACTGTGATTCAAAATCACAATTATCATATAACACATTGTTATTAATTTCATATGAAAAATAACAGTGACGCGTGATATATTCCAAGTCTAATGTAAATACAATATTAATGGCACAATAAAAGACATTTTATTTCGTTTAGTATAAAACGTATGTAACCATAGCCATGGATATATATTTAAAAAAATGATTGAATATTTGGCGAGGTCTTGGAATGCCATGCAGTGGATTTTATATTTTATTCATAATCCTGCGTTATTTGGCTTTATGTTTTGTAATTTTGGTGGTGTTTTAAGTTATATAGTTTGGTTATTGTCCATAAGTGAAGGGGATGGCAAATAATACCAAGGAGCATGGATTCTGACTTCCCACAAAATCTTTTTTTTTTATATCATAGGAGGTAAACCAAAGGTGGGTCACCTGATCTTAAGTGATCACCACCGTCCATAGACACTAGCAACATCAGAGTCCCACAAAATCTCCCTAGAAAGATCTAGCAAGACGGCCACCATTTTGTTAAAAAAAGAAAAAAAAGAAAAAAATCGCAAGAAACTTGTAATATTATTAGAAATGAAATAAAGAAAAAAAATGATACTACGCCACGCAGCTTAGACACTTGGATGACCCTTTACTTAAAAATTGAAACAGGGAAACCGCGGGGAACAGCTAGTGTAGAGATTAAAAGAATACATTAATTCGTTATTTGCGTGTCAGAGAATTATTCTCAACAATCTCACGTAAATTCTGAAGCAGTTTTATCTTACTGGAATTTTATTTACGTGTGCCTGCATACAACCTGGAGCAATCTGACCGAGTCGTTTGTCGATGCGTTGGAACAAAAATGTTAATTCCGGATTCAGAACTCGTTTGCGAAGTCACGAAATCGCATGGAGTTTGTTCGCCCGCGTGGAATAGCTACTTTGGGCTAACGTTAATACACAGCGGAAGCTCTCAACACGAAAAAAAAAGATTTTGAAGCGTTCTTCGTTAGTGCTCCACTCCTATTGGTCTTAGTATGATGATATATAGCCTATAGCCTTCCTCGATAAATGAGCTATATAACACTGAAATAATTTTTCAAATCGGAGCAATTTTTCCATAGATTAGCGCGTTCAAGCAAACAAACTCTTCAGCTTTATAATACTAACTAGCTGTTACCTGCGGCACCACACGCGCTTTTTTAAAATGTATTAAAGAAATGTAAAATTATGAGTAGGTGTGTACATAACAGAGATGCTATTTCAAAAACATTTGTAAGTACGACACGCAAGCCATCTACTGTAACATGTAACGTGTACATTAGATATGTGAATAATAACAGTGTATCGAATGAGATGGGATTTATCATCAGCAACATATTTGGAACTTTAACCTACAATATATCAAATCGGACATGAAGTTCCCGAGATTAGCGCGTTCAACCATACAAAAAAACAAACAAACTCTTCAGCTTTATATATCAAGTATAGTATAGATACGTGCAGTTGAATATAAATGTATCTTCTATATCGATAAATTCTTTCATAGTTTTGCACATTTTTTTCCAAATTTTATGATAGATATTTCTTATAGAGACCACTAAGATTTTAAAAAATTCGTCTGCCCATTTTATTTGCCGGCTTTGACTCACAAATGTCTCAACTGGTACCTACAAAATAATTGCAAAACTCGACCAAATAAATGTACTTTGTCATATAGGGATGCAAGTATTAAAATCGATATTTATATACAAGTGGTGAAAATACCGAGAAGCAATCTATCAACCAACATCAATATTATCGATACTTTTAGTGTTAAGGCCTATTGGTAAATGAATGAACAAATCTTAATGAAATTTGATTGATTATAATAAAGAAAACTCACGAATATATAAAGCACTGTATAATGTACTATGTCTCATTCTCTCAGGTGTTAAATCCTATAGATGTATATGTTCGTCTCTTTTTGATGTCGATTTTTCGTTTCAATTGTATTTCAAATCACAACGTAGCTAAAGAAGATTTCACCTTATTAAATTGAACAGTCTTTTCCTTTACAACCTATTTGGTTGGAAATGTTCAGCTGACTGATACTATAAGCTGGAGTAAAAGTCTTGTATAATTAAAACGTAAACGAAATTAAAGTCAACCATTTTACATTTAACATGTCTATCGATATTTATTGTTTCCTATATTATTCATTTCAATCTAACTCGTCACTAGATGGCAATGAGTTATGTTTTATTGTTACTATGTTTTGTATTCTATTTTATCGTGGTTGAAGTGGCCTGGGGTGTAATTGTTATTATCGATTAAAATACCGAAAATTGTTATGTCGATATTTTGATTTCTCAATATGTCATTGCAACCTTAGTTCTAACACAAATGTGTCTAAATGTAACACAATATTCACGTCGTTAGTGAATTAACTATTGTATATAGTTTATACATGTATAATTCATGAGTAGAATAGGCTTTTACGCTTCGCTACAATCTTAAACACGTACTTATGGAAATTTGAAACGATTATAGAGAGAGGTTCAGTAATTTTGCAATAAGTGACTGTATAGTTGAAGGAAAGTTTTGCCTTTTTAAATTTTCTATGGTTCTTGACCGTAGATTTTCTCTTGCGAAATTTGCATTACATATGATTAAATTACCTACATAGTCCCTCCCATACGTATGTAGACGTATTTTACCAAGAACAATCTCCGGTGTCAAAGTATTTAGTCGGAGATTTTGCAACAACCAAATATGTTTTTTTATGGAATTCCGATGGGCTACCTAACACAGTTTATACACAGGTTATAGCACGAGGTTAATCAAAGAGAGATGTTAAAAAAGTTGGTCTGAGAATGATAAGCATTTTGCAAATGCAGTCATGACTGCCGACAGAAGTGAAAACTTAAAACGAAGGAATAACTGTTCTGATTAGAATTTTTAAACTGTGAATTATTTAAATTTCATTATTTCTATATTGAAATTGTCAACATCAGTGTGGTTTTCACATCTATTGCAACTCGAAGCAATAATTATATACATTTTTATAAAGTTTATTAATCAATCATACCTACGATGAACTGCGAAATGTCGATATTACATGTACACAGGCCGCTATAATACGCGGCGCTAGTCTAACGCAAGCCGCACAAGCGTAAAACGGCCGGTCACGCTTACTAGCATGTCAGCACGCGAAACTATAAGTTTACCACCAAAAGATACCTTTCAACGCCCCTAAAGAAGTTTTCACTTCAAAAAAGTAACTCTTGATCTTTATAATATTATTTTTAGTATGAATTATAGAACTAGAATTAATTTCCGATGTAACATCCGCTTTGAATTCCGTATCGCTTTTTACTTTCAATAAAATTATGCATGCATTTTTAGTAAATATAATTAGTGACATCACTGTTCATAATATTACTTTTAAATTAAGGAAACTGGATGATATCCGTGACATTTGAGATCTTATATCTATATAATATTTTAATTCAATTTATTTGTGCTCATTTAAATTAATTAAATTAAATTTGCGTAATTTAATTTATAATATTTAAAAAATTGCTAAAAATTAAGTTTAGTATGATATCATGTATAAACTTAAATAGCTAACCATACTACGAATATATATAAATACTATATACTAATATATATGATATAATATGAATACTAAGAATTAAAACCTCGTGCTTTCTGATATAATTAGAAACTAAGTTTTTAGTAGAACCTGATTACCACGAAATTAATTTTATTTAGAGTTAGCTGTTACACCGCGTCTTCGTTAACGTGGAATTTACAAAGAATGTACACTGCTTCTTTAGTTTATTATATTTGTTCAGAACCCAACTTCTTTCTAAAATAAAGCTTAAGTTACTCTTTATAACATCAGCTAACTACCAATAAAAGTTATATTAATAAATCGGTCCAACCTTTTCAGAGTTTAACCGGAACAAACAGTCAGACAAAAATAAAACTTTATATGCTTTCATACCCATTTGGTAAAAAAAAACTGTTATTTTGACTTTACAAACCGGCGCTTAAATTATGTTTTTCTATTCAATTAAATTCTTGTACAATCGATTTTAAATGTCTTTTTTATACGAGAGGTATATGTCATTTATAAACCAATAAATATAACTGTCAATTATTGTTCTTGAGAATATGTAAAGACTTCTAAAAAGAACGTCACTTAAAGAGTCAAGGCGGTCATAAAGAATGCCACCAAATCAAATCAAATAAAATATACTTTATTTAGTTTAGGCCTTAACAGACGCTTATGAACGTCAAAAATTACCACCGGTTCGGAAAACAACCCAGTCATCGAGAAGAATCGGCAAGAAACTCGATGGGGTACTTCTTTTTAACATATATATATTATATATATATTTCGAATATATTATACGTTATAATACCGTTTTTAGTGGATGCACAGATAGGAGTCAATTCCAGACGTCGCCATCGTTCACGTATTGATCAACTCTATAATAGCCTTCCGACACTAAAACCCGCTTGACATGGCGCTTAAACTTATAGTCCTACAAATCGGTAATATGTTTTGGGACTTTATTGTAAAACCTACCACTATTACCTAAGAAACTATTACTGGTTTTGCTAAGTCTGAAACGTGAATCACCGGAAGCGAAAACTCAAAACAATGGGATAACTGTATTGTTTTTTTGAATTATTAATTCAATTATAGACTGAATTATTTCAATTTAATAATTTGTAATGAAATTATTAACATGAGTCTGGTTTTCACATCTATTCGCACTCCGAGCAATAATTATATAAATTTTCATACAATTTATTAATTATTCAAACGTATGATGGGCTCCACAAGTTCAATACAAAATATCAAAGTTACATTATACGTTTCAAAACGCGTCGCTAGTCTAACGCCAGCGCGATACGTCATAAATCACCTACAAAAAGTCGCTCAACGCGTTTTCAACAAATTTCCTCTTCGATTATTATGAATATTTTTACGGATCGAAAAAAAATTCAAAGTACTTTATAAAAATAGAAAATTGGTAATGCTTAAAAATGCGTGTGTAGTCACGGCCAGTCTTAAAATATTTAAGAAAAAGATTAAATTTCTTTAAAATGTCATCACTCGAAGGTAGTCCCAAAGGGCCTTATTAGAAAAGGTCACCGTCTGCGAGCTTCTAATGCTTAGTGTTAACGGGAATATACAAAGCATGGTCTGGTTCAATCCTCCAAATACATATCATCCTAAATGCACCCAGAAAAGGCACACCACTAACACGGCTCTCACGGCACCCTTACAAGCACGTACATACAATTATTACAGAAATGTTTATTGTTCAGTTGGAAGAGCCAAAAACCACAGACACAAAAAAAGGAATCCGACAGCGCTCAGTCCCATTGTACGGGGATAAGACTTACCATTTCAGGAAGTCAGAGCGTGCTGTCGCGGTCTACTCACATATGAGAATCCCCGAACACTAAGATTAAGCTTGAACTATATGAATATACTAGGTAGCTGTCCTGGCTACTTGGTGTTGTGACTCAGTTATCACATGTTGAATTAAAATTAAAAAAGAAATTCAAAATTAAAACGTGGCGCCATCTATAAGACCTACATACATAACAGATAACAGTCGGTCCTGCAATTTTTTGTCAACAAACTAATTTAAAGCGCCATCTTTTCGAGACTAAGGAAACTTACAATTAATAACAATAATCAACATTGATAATGATTTAATTTGCAATAAACGAATATTAAAGACATTAAATGAAATATAAATTATGTTATCTCTCAAGGCGAACCAAATTATTACACGTAAATGCGAAATTTCACGAAGTTCGGTTGAGCAGTTTCGGAGTTCATCGTTGACAAACATCATGACTGTGGCGTTTAGATCATATATTTAGATGATAAACGTGCGTGGATACTGAAATTCATGTATGTAGGTATTCCCCATGACACACTATGACAATTATTAATTGTCATAGTTTTCTAATGAGAACTAGATTGTTTTTTCTATGTTTGCTAGTAATCTTGATTGGTAAATTTATGTTAATGTACTGTAGATTATGTAACTTTGATAGTTGATAATTAATTTAACCCAAAATTGCCTTCGCTCTGTTTTGATAAATTTAGTTACACTGTGGTTAAAGGAGTGTTTATAAATTTCCCCATCTTATTCCTTCTTCGGTAATCAACACCACTATACCTAATTATCACAAGACACTTTATAATTATTACCCACTTAGTAATAACTGTGAATTTTAGGTATAGTGGTGTTGATTACCGAAGAAGGAATAAGATGGGGAAATTTATAAACACTCCTTTAACCACAGTGTAACTAAATTTATCAAAACAGAGCGAAGGCAATTTTGGGTTAAATTAATTATCAACTATCAAAGTTACATAATCTACAGTACATTAACATAAATTTACCAATCAAGATTACTAGCAAACATAGAAAAAACAATCTAGTTCTCATTAGAAAACTATGACAATTAATAATTGTCATAGTGTGTCATGGGGAATACCTACATACATGAATTTCAGTATCCACGCACGTTTATCATCTAAATATATGATCTAAACGCCACAGTCATGATGTTTGTCAACGATGAACTCCGAAACTGCTCAACCGAACTTCGTGAAATTTCGCATTTACGTGTAATAATTTGGTTCGCCTTGAGAGATAACATAATTTATATTTCATTTAATGTCTTTAATATTCGTTTATTGCAAATTAAATCATTATCAATGTTGATTATTGTTATTAATTGTAAGTTTCCTTAGTCTCGAAAAGATGGCGCTTTAAATTAGTTTGTTGACAAAAAATTGCAGGACCGACTGTTATCTGTTATGTATGTAGGTCTTATAGATGGCGCCACGTTTTAATTTTGAATTTCTTTTTTAATTTTAATTCAACATGTGATAACTGAGTCACAACACCAAGTAGCCAGGACAGCTACCTAGTATATTCATATAGTTCAAGCTTAATCTTAGTGTTCGGGGATTCTCATATGTGAGTAGACCGCGACAGCACGCTCTGACTTCCTGAAATGGTAAGTCTTATCCCCGTACAATGGGACTGAGCGCTGTCGGATTCCTTTTTTTGTGTCTGTGGTTTTTGGCTCTTCCAACTGAACAATAAACATTTCTGTAATAATTGTATGTACGTGCTTGTAAGGGTGCCGTGAGAGCCGTGTTAGTGGTGTGCCTTTTCTGGGTGCATTTAGGATGATATGTATTTGGAGGATTGAACCAGACCATGCTTTGTATATTCCCGTTAACACTAAGCATTAGAAGCTCGCAGACGGTGACCTTTTCTAATAAGGCCCTTTGGGACTACCTTCGAGTGATGACATTTTAAAGAAATTTAATCTTTTTCTTAAATATTTTAAGACTGGCCGTGACTACACACGCATTTTTAAGCATTACCAATTTTCTATTTTTATAAAGTACTTTGAATTTTTTTTTCGATCCGTAAAAATATTCATAATAATTGAAGAGGAAATTTGTTGAAAACGCGTTGAGCGACTTTTTGTAGGTGGTTTATGACGTATCGCGCTGGCGTTAGACTAGCGACGCGTTTTGAAACGTATAATGTAACTTTGATATTTTGTATTGAACTTGTGGAGCCCATCATACGTTTGAATAATTAATAAATTGTATGGAAATTTATATAATTATTGCTCGGAGTGCGAATAGATGTGAAAACCAGACTCATGTTAATAATTTCATTACAAATTATTAAATTGAAATAATTCAGTCTATAATTGAATTAATAATTCAAAAAAACAATACAGTTATCCCATTGTTTTGAGTTTTCGCTTCCGGTGATTCACGTTTCAGACTTAGCAAAACCAGTAATAGTTTCTTAGGTAATAGTGGGTTTTACAATAAAACCCCAAAACATATTACCGATTTGTAGGACTATAAGTTTAAGCGCCATGTCAAGCGGGTTTTAGTGTCGAAAGGCTATTATAGGCATAAACTACTACATATTTTTTGAACGCCACTTATTTATTATAATGCTATCTACATAACTGTAATTATCTGGAGCACTTAATAAATCAAATAAAGTCTAAGTACATTAATAAAACCTTCAAAATAATTCATTATTTATATAAAAATACATTGAAGGCTTAATGTCTAATTGATAAAAACCCGAATTTACCGGCTCGGTGGTGGAGCTTGAGTGTGGTGGGTACAACCTTCGACATTTTCTGGCCAATCGCATACGTTCTCGTTGTAGTTGAAGACGAGGTTTGATGGGCACGGCATGTGGTGTTTCCTTTCGCCTTCACACATGTAATACATAGTGCAGTCCGCTTTGTCCGGATGATACGATATGTGGCCGTCCTCCTCCTCGCAAGTTACTTCGTTAGCTAAAATTAAGAAAATAAATGATAAATTAGGATTTGTTTACCTTCCTTCATTTGCAATTTACATGATTTTAAAATTATCGATCAACAAGATAATTGTAATGCAGGTAAAAATAATATTGTAAAAGCTTTCATGTAGCAACTTTGTTATAAAAATATGTGTCATAACAGATTCATATTATTTGATAGATTAGCTTTATATAAAACGCTTCTTATATATAGAATACGACATATGACTTACGATCTTTAGTAGTATATTGTCCACTAGGATTCGATGATTCATATGGTCCATCGAACTCAAGCTTGACTTTGTAATCTCCAAGTTCCTGTTTCATGGCATTAATGAGAGGATATTTTCCGGTACCGCAAGTTCCACGGAAATCATCCATGTCGATAGACCATACCATGATACCACCGAATCCTTCTTCTTTTAACCAAGTCATCTGTAATTATACAATAAATTTGATTTAGAAATCATTAATCAAAGAAACGAAACAGAACTAAATTAAGTTAATTATATTAAACTTGAAACTTATCATAATGTTTTGTTAATATAAACTGTATGTACTCATAACTTACAATCCAATAATCCCAATGAAATTGCTTTAGATAATTCTTTAAGCTTACCTTAGTTTTAAGTGACCTTTCATCGTCAAATCCAACCCATTGGTC
>MU159342.1:181463-239679 GCA_015888305.1 Antheraea pernyi | reverse complement strand
ACTAGTTATTCCGACGCACGTTGAAAAGGATTTTACATAGAACGTACCGTTTATATATATAAGCTTATATACAATTCTATAACAGGATATAAAACTCGCTATCATATTTGTAAATGGCATAATTATTTGATCCATTACACCTTCAATCTAATGCAATACTTTCATCTCCAGGAGCTTAAAAAGTGAGAACAGAAATAACGGTACAAATTTATTTATTGTCATTTTTATTCATCGCTTGCGTTATGTTATCTTATTTGTGTGCTTTAATATAATACATGCTCTGAGTAGTAACTATAAACCTTTAAGTATATTTAATCCCAAGTAAGAAATTTATCAAAAGTATGTAAATATATAGGTATCTGCCTTTGTGTGTGCATCTCTCGAAAACCACTGAATATATTTAATGATTTTTTTGGTATTCAGTTGGTAATACTATCGGCTGACGGTAAAGGAAAACGTCGCGAGGAAACGTGAACCCCAGAAATATTCTTGTAGTACTACTGGATGTGGGGAAAGGTATAACTGTGTACTCCTCAGAATTTGAAATCGCCAATACGTTGTGGAATGGCGTGGTGATTATGCCTATACCATACTTCGAGAAGAGGTCTATAGCCCTGCAGTGGGTCTCTTACTGGCTGGTGATAATAATGATGAATTTTTTTTAGCTTTACATCATAGATGTCAAAAAAATATCATGATAGCTTCATTTAATTTAAGGGTATTTAAGTTTTATGTAGCCACGTTATAAAAAACACTACGCGTTCATAGATTTGTTTTTTCACTGTGAACAAGTGCTTATGTTTCTTCTTCTGTACATAGAAAGAAGAAGAAGAAAGAAAGAAAAGGATTATATTGTTGGAACTCATCATACCCAATAGCTATAATTAATTACAAATGTCCGATAATAACACCTCCATTCAGCTACGCAACGCTGAATTTCAATGTGGGATCACGCTAACGTACGAACGTGTAGTCGGTGGCTTAAGAAAAATAATATAGAACTCATAACATATAAACAATAAATTAAAAACATTAAATTAAATATACAACAATGCTATAACTTAATACAGGTAAGTAGCAAATGCCATCAAAACAAAAATACTACAAAAGCAGTGTAATGTATGACGTTAACAGGCCGCTATACTATGCGTATAATAGGTAGTCTGACGCAAGACGCGGAAACGTAACAAACTCGGTCACACTTTACTGACATGTCATGAGGCGAAACCATAACTCTAACTACTGTCAAAAATACCGCTCGACGCGCCTAAAGGAGTTCTCACTTCAATTACACATCAGCTTATCCCCATAAGTTGAGTAGCGTGATAATGATTTATGCGAAAGAACAAAACGTTACAAAACTTTCAATATTTAAACTTGTAACGCGTGGTAATATGCGATACTGTTGAACGTAAAGTGCTACTCATTGCCACTAAATTAACCGGTTTTTGTGGAATAAATCAATTTTTTTTATGACCAATTCGGCATACATTTATTTAATAGTTGTTCTTGAAAATTTGGCGGTGTTAATACACTCTGATGCATAATTGGAAGATATATGGATGTATTCTTACAATCTGCTTTTGATAAAATAAAAAAATTGTGCGCTTCTAAAATTAATTTTACATATAACGTACAGTCTTCGACAAACCTGTTGACCACAAATTGCGTAGAACATTTTAAATGTGTTCTGTATTCAATTTTTGACTATATTATATGCAAGCCCAAACTTCCGAATATTTAGAGGGCTCAAAAAGATTGACGAGGGCTATACCAACCGTATGTCATTAATTCCGTCATTTCACATAACTCATGTATGACAACAAGTCATAAGATAGGTCTTCAATTAATTTATTCAATATTCACGAAGGTCTTTAATACTGTTTATGAAATCTAATTGTTTAGAAAGAAGAAAAGATTGAGAAAGAGATATACGCAGTAGAAATAACATTGTATAAAAAATACTCATTTTGGAATACAAAAATGTAATTATAATTTAATTGGGTATTATAATTTAATAATTTAAATATACTAAGAATGTCTAGTATAAGAGTTATAATTATAGATGCCCGCGTCTGCACGCGACTTCAGCTGCATTTTTCGAGTAAGTTTATACTACGCACACCGATCCTCTGAGATGACATTATTTTATAAAACTTACTTGATATTTATCGTTATATTTATTCTATTATTATTTATCTAGCAATATCTTTATAAATTTATGTGTTATTCTTACATATAAGTTACATTGCCATAAAATTTAATCCGAATCCGTTCAATAATATTTGTTTGAAACTCATCAAAATGTTTGATGTTTGAGAAAAACCATACTGTTACATTCAAGTATTGTTTATGTCATTATAACTATGATGATAATAATAATAATACGTACGTTGGGTAGTTTAAGGGTCACTTCAAAGTTAGTATTTATCCATAAATAGATTGGATATTATTAGTGAATTATATTGAGTATTGAGTTTAATTCCCGTTCCATTTTTCACGCCCACGCTGCCTTAAGCCACGTGTCCCGTCCGCATTATTACTTAGTTATCAGTTAGCATACTTCCCGGCCTACAATTGTATTTTTTTTTCTTTTCCGAACTGTCTATGCTATTGGCTTGGTAGACCTTTACAGCTTCACCGGACTACTAAAAAAAAAAAAAAATAGTGTCCTGAGTGGCACGCGAACGTCGCTCTTGGACGCTGGACGCCCCGCTGGACGCACCGCCGAACGCAGATGCACTCAGGCCGTACACTTAGTGACGATTGTTATTATGAGGATATTTTGTATGTCGATTATAATATTCTTAGTCTGCTTTGTAACTTTAAAACGGTTAATGGCGATTTAAAGAAAATTGTTAGATGTGTGTTATTGCCGTTTTTTTGTAACTAGCTGTGCCCGCGACTCCGTCCGCGTGGAATCTAAAGTATAAAAACAGTGACTATTAAAATCATCTGAATGTATTAAGTCCATTTACTTATCTACTTTTCTCACGTGCTTAAGTCGCGACGTCATTAAAATTATAATAACTTTTAATAGAGTGAACTGATTTTAATGAATTCAGAACCAAATGTTACTAGAAAATATGCTTTATAATTTTCATGGTGAGATTTTATCGCGAATACATCGACGTCATTAAAATTATAATAACTTTTAATAGAGTAAACTGAGTTTTAATTAATCCAGAACCAAATATTACTCGAGGATACGCTTGGTGAGATTTTATCGCGAATACAGTGCTTTAGCAGTATTGCTCGTTTGTACAAACAAACAGACAGACAGACATTTCTAAAAATGATTGATATGTATTTTATTACTTATTCCAAGGCAACATTTTTTATCACATAAATCTAAAAATATTTACGTTGTTATTATAAATATAGATATAGATTTTGCTATAAACAATTGTCTACTGGTTAATATTTAATAGCTTGCTTACAATATTGCAAAAGAATGCATTGATAAGACATATTCTATTGACTTGTTCACTTTTATCTTCATATACATATCGACATACTAAAGCCTAGCCAAAAATATAACTATGATAAAAAAAAGTATTGGAAATCAGGCCAACCGTTACCTAATTATATGGATAACCAAAGAAACGTTGCTATTTATAATATGTAAGGGTATTAGGAAGAATATAATTTGCAAGGATAAATTTAAATCATTCATTAGCATCGAACTATATATTTGCGCCTTAAATGTATGACGGTGTAAGATAAAATAAACTATTTGCAACTTACGCTTAATGCTTCTAAAGTAAAAACTGCACAGAGATATAAAGCAAAATGTTATAAAATGATTATAATTTTGAATATTTAAACGATTACGACAGCAAACTACTTCCGTTGGACGTCATTCGATCGGAGTCGCGCACAACTTTTTGTGGCTTGACCGTTCGGGTGCTACAATCAAGGACTAAAGAGAACTTTTGCAAAAAATATATTATTATATGCTAACATATACATTTATATGTGTATCCGAGTTTTAAATGTTAATATATCTGTATATTCTGGTGGCCAAGGTGCTTGATTTAAAATTCATGGAGGTCGAAGCTTCGATTACCGCTGAGTCAAATTTAATTTGCAAATTAATTGTCAATACATCGGAAAAATATTTGATATGGAATTGTGACAAAACTGTCATACAAACTCTGTTTAGTTTCTTCCATATCGGAATCCTGGTGTACATTACAGTTTAAACATGACATTTCTAATGTACCATTTTAGTTTAAAATAGTCGGATCAAAAAGGAATCAATTTGAATTGACAAATTCACATATATACACTCATCAAAAAAGTCTAAGCAACATGTACTAATTTAAATTTTAGGATGGTTCTTCACATTATAACGTTGTATTTTATTTTTAAAATAATATCTTTAGGGTTCTATGATGTAAAAATAACAGCTGTTGTCTTTATAAGTTTTTTTAATAACAGAAATGAACAATATTAGAATATACTGTAGAAACTAAGATACATAAGAAACTAAACTTTTTTCTTACAAAATGAAATTTCTAAAGAAAATGTATTTATTGTGAAAGAATAGAACAATTTAATACAAAGTATGGTCTCCTCTGCTATTCAGAACTTGTCGGTAACGATTATTCATTGAATTAATGAGACTGTTTATGTCATCTTGCGGTATTCGCTCCCAATGAAATTGTAGCAAATCCTTCAGCTGTTGGGTTGTTGTCGCTCCGTCCAAGTCCTTCAAAACACGTTTCTGGAGCATGTACCATGCGTGCTCGATGGGGTTGAGATCTGGCGATTGTGCAGGCCAGGGCAATACCCGGATGTTCTCCGTTGCAAAGTATTCACTGGTTCGCCGAGCTGTATGTGAACGCGCATTTTCATGCATTAACAAAAAAAAAAAGGAATCAAAGGTTTGTGCAAATGAGTAGACATAAGGTCTGAGAATATCCTCAATGTAATTTTCAGCATTCATGTTTCCATTTACAAAAACGAGCTCAGTTCGCCTGTTCTTCATAATACCCACCCATAACATAACTGTTGAGCCGCTGTATGGATGAACTTCCTGAACGCACCTGAGCCTTTCAGTATTTCCGGGCCGACGATACACTCGCACCCTTCTTGTATCAGGCTTAAACCCGAATCGCGACTCATCGGAAAACATAATTTTATCCCATTGTTCCTGGGTCCATGTTATGCGTTCTCTACACCATTCATATCGACGAGCGCGATTCCCGTGACGTATCGGTGGGCACCTGATTGGGCGTCGAGCTCGTAGGCCGTACTCATGCAGTCGATTTCGCACAGTTTGAGGACTTACATCAACACCACTTGAAATTTGTAGCCTCAAACTTATCTCTCGAGCGGTTAACATCGGCTGGCGTCTTGCAGTCAGTTGTATGTACCGGTCTTGCCGAGTGGTTGTACTCCTTTTACGGCCTGGATGCTGTTCAGCGGGTTCTCCTGTATTATTGTAGCGCTGCCAAAGACGACAAATAACACTTCTATGAATGCCAAAATGTCGAGATACCTGAGATTGATTACTTCCCGCTTGCAACATCCCTACAGCTCTTTGCATTTCATCTGCCATCAAATGACGTCGCATCATGACGTAAAGAATATCTAACAATTCAATTTTGTCGCTAACTTTATTTAAATGGTTGGTAAAATTATAAAATCAAGACTAAACGTAGCAGTTAAAACGCACTTAAATTCAAACAAATTCGCAGTCATTTGAATTTTATGAAAAAACATAATCAATTTTTTTTTTACAACCAGCCAGTATGTCATCAATAACAAAAAAGTTTACTTATCTACGCACTTTGTTTGAGTAAATACTTAGAAATTAATTAATATAAATGGTAAAATTTGTAATATCACGTATGTTGCTTAGACTTTTTTGATGTCTGTATAAGTACGACAACACCAAGAAGGTGTATAAAACTATTATAAGACCAGTCATACTTTATGGATCTGAGCTACGAAAGAAACTGATGGGAGAAAATTACTTGTGGCAGAGATACGGATGTTAAGATGGATGTGTGGTGTAACTAGAATGGATAAGATTAAGAATGAGTACGTCAGAGGTAATTTGAAAATAGCACTAATGATAGAGAAGTTTAGGAGTAATAAGCAACATATATATAACGTATTATAACGTAAATAACACGGTATGGGTATGAGGAGAGTCATGTAACTAGTAAAGTTTAAGTCTTTTTTATTTCATTGTAGTACGGCAAAATGACTGCTCTGTGCCTGATGGTAAGCACAGTACAATCCAAAAACAATGGCGACCACCGGGTAACACACTATCCATCGCCGGTCGCTGCTGTCATGCCGGCATGCGAAAAGCTGGGTATGCACAGGCTGATCCCGAAACGCGACCCGCAGAAGCGAATCACTATAACGGGCTTTTTCGCCATATACATGGTGATTGCGATCCAGTCAGGCTGTAAGACCCTACCACCCCGCTTTCGCCATTGCCTCGGTCATTATTCAGCAGGGTGCAGGTGCAGGTGAGGTTGGCTTGGTTGGTGTCTCAAGTCTTATGAAGTATGAAGATGGATGGATATAGGAGTAGAGGAAGACCGGAAAATGTATGGATAGATTGTGTGAAAATGATATATTTACAAAGGGGACAGGGGAGAGTAGGATCGGAAAACATATGCCTACTTAGATGGGGTAAGAGTAAGAAGATGATGATAGGTTTTAGCGTTTACCTAGAATCTCTCCTGATGGTAATTGAGGACGTGGCCCAAGATCGTAAACTAAGTGTAAAGAGGCTGGTTCTTAAGTGCAGCTACCGGAGAACATCCATATGGGCGACAGATTTTCAACTTGAATATAGTAGCTAGCCAGACGGGATTATACTTCATTGGCGTAACAAGATAAAAATCTTTTTTAAATTTTCATCATTTTTCATCATTATCATCATTTTTCCCTAACGCGCCAATAGAAGTATAACTTCCAAATCCTAACCACCGTCATATGGTTTTATCACCATGTTATTATTTACCAAAATGTCCAGGATTTAAGCTGAACTGAAATGACATGTAACAGAATATAGTGGAAGAGGAAAACATGTTATAACCGTCCCTACTTAGATGGGATAAAGGTAAGAATATGATGATAACGTATATAACTATACTGTATTGATAGTAGTTAAGTATATATTTTGTCGAATATACTATAACTTCAAACGACGAATAAACTCAGATTTATTTCATATATCTCGAAAACAGCTCTTACGATTTGGATCAAAATTTGTATTTCAATAAGGTTTTGCTTCTTACGCATATTTATAAAGATATCTTCCTTGAAATAACGCGATACTGTACCAAAAAAAATTAACAAACTATTAGAGCCAATGTGATATAGCCCCACCTCGTAAAGTATTGTGATACTTGCAATGGTATACTGAACTATACACTGGTACCTCAAAATTTTATGAGATTGTATGAGTAACCACCAGGTATTTCAACATGATTTCAGATATTTCGCTGTTTTGTCATTCTAACGACATTTATATTCAGATCATCTGGTTTTTTAAATCAACTCAATATGATCAATATTTACAAACAATCAATTTACTAGAAATATTATCAATCAATCAATGTATTAGAATAATAAAAAGATAGCGTAAACAGTGTTTGAGTCATCCACTTTTACACTATATTAACAAGAAAAAAACAGCTTTTTTTTCATACAACTTCCAACTTACTTATTGTCTTCAATCGTTTGTCATTGATTACGTAGTTATATTTTTGAGGTGGTAGAGCCACGCTGAAGCTATTCTTGGTTTCAGCATGAATGGATCGGCTCACCTAGGGTTGAACCACCCTCTCACAGAAAACCAAAGTGAAGTAACAGTGCTTGCATTGTTGCGTTTCGTTTCGGTCAGTGAGAGTGCCGGAGCGCCACCTCCCCTCTCTCCTCCCCCTTCCACCCTTTCCTTCAAACACAGGCTGTCAACGCACTTTCGACTCACCTGGCGTTGTTAGTGTCTATGGACAGTGATAATCACTTAACATTAGGTGACCCACCTGTTCGTTTGCCAGCTATGACATAAAAAAGAGCATTATATTGTAAGTTGCTCAAATAAAAAGCACCTGTACTCGTATTTACTGCTCCTTAAACTTATTCCATTACTCTCGGTTATCGGTTAAGCAATCTTGGAGTTTATTCATTTCCGACATCCATTTTTATATATATTAGATAGCGTAAACTGTGTTTGAGTCACCCACTTTTACGTTCAGCCACGTAACCTTGTTGCTCATAAATTATTTTCCGCTTAAGATTGGTATCAAAACTAACTGTCTACTTTTATCTAATTACTATTGTTTTTAAACTTTTTCCTTGCACTCATTATGATTTCACTGTATACTTATATGCTTACAATAGTAGTCTACTACTGATGCCTTTGATGAAACCATACATTCTTCTTGCAACTCAAAGAGTTATGCAGTGCACAAGTGTCATACTGATGTATAAGATGTATTCGTGTAAAGTTTCATCAAAATCAACTAAGCGGTTTTTTTCGTGAGAGAGAAACACCTCCATTCGACTTTCTCGTCTATAATAAAAGAAAAAAGAACCATGGAGGCAGATAGTAGTATATTAAAACGAAAAAGAAAAAAAAAATGGGAAAACCTCAGCACTAGAAATGTGTTTTTTTTTTCAAGGTTCTTCTTTTATTTTTGCTTTATCCTAAATACGGTAATATATGTATATATACGCCAAATTTGGTATTTTTATAGCACATGCATGTATCTTATAAATTCAATTAAACTGGGGTACATTTTGCGATAAAAATTGCGAAGCTAATATAAGCGTAGCTCTATGACTTTAGTCTATGTCATCTCTATGCAGAATAACAGGAACGTGTTAATTTATTTTGATATCAAATATCTCAATTAAAGCAATGTAAAATCTTCTGTGGCTATAAATGGCATATGTTTATTCAAATACAATTTAGAGTTATTTGCACTCTCCGAATTGTATTATTACATTCTTCGAACCAATCTAGGCTTTTACAAAACAATTGAGTCTAACTAACACTTGATTTATTTGAGTTGGCAACATATTTGTGATACAGAAGAAGATAAATTTGCTAACTTAAATGTGGTCGTTCTTTATGATACCATATAAGTTCTAATATTCAAAACAATAGCATGTATAATTTGGTCATAATACAAAAGAACAATGCATTTATAAATTCAAACATCATTTGAAGAATTTATTCTCATAATGTCGTAAAACCAAGTTCCTTATAAGATAGAGTTCCTAAAAACGTCATAGTGTCTTATTTATTTTATTATTTCTTTTATTTTAATTAGTTAGTTGAGCACATATGTAATTATCTATACTTAAAAATAGACTAATTATTAATTTAATAGCAATTCCAATTATGTATTTAAATTCATAGAAAAATTATCTTTGATCTGCGGTAAGACCGCCTACAAGTAATCTATTAATTCATTTATTTTGCAATGTTTTCGACTACCGTTTCAAACTCCCCAGGCTCAATCAAAACATAGCTATTTATTAGTTAAGCCTTTACACACGTAACGATATATCGTAGCGATTAATCTGCTCAAACCGATTTGCGAAGATCGTGTGAACCGTGATCGTCCGATGAACGATAATCTGCAACGACATTTTAAATCTACGCACATCGGTTTGCACAAATTAATCGCTACAATAACATGTTAAAGAAAACTTGAAGACAGATTTTTAACTTTAATGAAAAGTTGTATTAGAAGAAGCCATCACCATTAGGTTACATCATAATTTTGTCTTTAGAGAAAGATCAGGCTTATTCGCAAGGATTTGAACGCACTAAACACTGAAACAAAATACTCGTACATCAAAATCAAAAATACATTAAGCTACGCTTGTCTCATTTTTTTAAATATTAATGGAGGAAAACAAACTGGTTGGTCACCTGATGTTAAGTGATCACCACCATCCATAGACAACTGCAACACCAGGAGAGCCGCAAGTGCGTTGCCATCCTGTGTTTGGTGGAACAGAGAGCGGGGAAGGGGGATGGATATCCAGCTCTCTCACTGACCGAAAGAAACGCAACAATGCAAGCACTGTTACTTCACGTCGGTATTCTGTGAGAGTGTGGTACTGCCCAGGGCGAGCTGAAACCAGTGATAGCTTCAACGTGGCTCTACCAGCTACGTAAAGTCTTATAAAAGGATACAACTAAATTCAATTATGATTTTCGTGATGCCGCAGTTGAAGCTAATGTTGAGCTTAGAAGTCTTTATCTTTATCCAATTAATACCATTAACAATAAGATTTATAAGAATCGATGAACGTTTGTTATTCTTTTAGGCAAAAAGCACAGCTTAAAGGCTAACACATAGACTATAATTTATAAAGATGTTGTTTAAATTAACCAAAAAATAACGTATGTCACGTAAATTGGAAGAAATCCTGACATCTGCGATCTGCCTTTAACTTTAACGGATTAAACAAACATAATGTTAATAAAATAAAAATTACTTAGTTATTTACATAGTATAAAACAAAGTCCGCCACCGCGTCCGTCTGTCTGTCTGTTCGCGATAAACTCAAAAACTACTCAACGGATTTTCATGCGATTTTCACCAGTGGATAAACTGATTAAAGAGGAAGGTTTTGGTATATCATTTGTCAAGGATTTTTTGATAGTCAGGGCGGGACAGCGTCTGCGGGGCCCGCTAGTGTATACATATCAAAAGAATGTAAATTTAAGGTGTCTGTACTTTTTAGATCATCATTGTGAAAAAAAATGTTGCTAGTGCCATATTCATATTCAGTCATATTTCAGTCATTTTTGAAATGTCTGTTTGTTTGTCACTGCTAGAGTACTGCGTTCACGATAAAACCTCACCAAGAAAATCATTAAAGCATATTCTCGAATAACATTTAGTTTTAGTATAAATCGGTTGACTCTATTAAAAGTTATTGTAATTATAATGACTGCGTGACTTAAGTACGAGAGAAAATTAGATAAGTAAATGGACTTAATACATTCAGATGATTCAGTTAGTCATTGTTTCTTTTGACGGGCACAGTTAGTCGTTTATAAAAAACAAATGCAGATAAAGTCACGGACCGCTGCTAATATTTTTATATGCACATCATTATTTAGATGTCATAATTTTCGTGTAATCTTCAAAATATAATATAATCTATTGGTATAAAAACAGCTGTTATTACCAGTGTTTAAAATTTGCGTCCATCTTTCGAATATCTATAAAACATACGTAGCGGAACATAACTATTTAGTTTAATAGTTTTTCTTATAAATAATTTTAAATAACAAAATATAATTTATACAAATCTTTGCTTATTATATGCGTTATTTTATTATAAAAGTTTAATTATCTGTTTGTCTACCCTTCAAATGAATGTTGGATATAAATCTTTGAATCTTTCATCATTTAATATCTATATTATATCATATATACAACTGCCAGACGGATAAAAACTGGTTGAATGAGCAACGATGCATGAAAGTTGAATTTTATGGCTTCATTATATATTTTACGAGATACATAACATTATAATCGTGCCTTTTTTTGGAAGTTTTAATTTTACGTTCGTTCTGTGGTTAATATTGCCGCGTACTAGTTTCGCCGGCGACTTTGCCCGTGTGAAATTAACTCACTGTTGCTTCATCCAGCTCAGCTGTTACCAGCGAACGTCATTGAAAGAACACATAAAGTGATACACAATTACTTTACATGTACTTTCACTAGAGTTTAATTTATGACACTCTTGCTAACCTATTCCTGGCGCCATTTTGTTTTTGCACATTACACCGCATTGTTGGCATAAATTTGGCGCTAGACCACCATCCATAGACAACTGCAACACCAGGAGAGCCGCAAGTGCGTTGCCATCCTGTGTTTGGTGGAACAGAGAGCGGGGAAGGGGGATGGATATCCAGCTCTCTCACTGACCGAAAGAAACGCAACAATGCAAGCACTGTTACTTCACGTCGGTATTCTGTGAGAGTGTGGTACTGCCCAGGGCGAGCTGAAACCAGTGATAGCTTCAACGTGGCTCTACCAGCTACGTAAAGTCTTATAAAAGGATACAACTAAATTCAATTATGATTTTCGTGATGCCGCAGTTGAAGCTAATGTTGAGCTTAGAAGTCTTTATCTTTATCCAATTAATACCATTAACAATAAGATTTATAAGAATCGATGAACGTTTGTTATTCTTTTAGGCAAAAAGCACAGCTTAAAGGCTAACACATAGACTATAATTTATAAAGATGTTGTTTAAATTAACCAAAAAATAACGTATGTCACGTAAATTGGAAGAAATCCTGACATCTGCGATCTGCCTTTAACTTTAACGGATTAAACAAACATAATGTTAATAAAATAAAAATTACTTAGTTATTTACATAGTATAAAACAAAGTCCGCCACCGCGTCCGTCTGTCTGTCTGTTCGCGATAAACTCAAAAACTACTCAACGGATTTTCATGCGATTTTCACCAGTGGATAAACTGATTAAAGAGGAAGGTTTTGGTATATCATTTGTCAAGGATTTTTTGATAGTCAGGGCGGGACAGCGTCTGCGGGGCCCGCTAGTGTATACATATCAAAAGAATGTAAATTTAAGGTGTCTGTACTTTTTAGATCATCATTGTGAAAAAAAATGTTGCTAGTGCCATATTCATATTCAGTCATATTTCAGTCATTTTTGAAATGTCTGTTTGTTTGTCACTGCTAGAGTACTGCGTTCACGATAAAACCTCACCAAGAAAATCATTAAAGCATATTCTCGAATAACATTTAGTTTTAGTATAAATCGGTTGACTCTATTAAAAGTTATTGTAATTATAATGACTGCGTGACTTAAGTACGAGAGAAAATTAGATAAGTAAATGGACTTAATACATTCAGATGATTCAGTTAGTCATTGTTTCTTTTGACGGGCACAGTTAGTCGTTTATAAAAAACAAATGCAGATAAAGTCACGGACCGCTGCTAATATTTTTATATGCACATCATTATTTAGATGTCATAATTTTCGTGTAATCTTCAAAATATAATATAATCTATTGGTATAAAAACAGCTGTTATTACCAGTGTTTAAAATTTGCGTCCATCTTTCGAATATCTATAAAACATACGTAGCGGAACATAACTATTTAGTTTAATAGTTTTTCTTATAAATAATTTTAAATAACAAAATATAATTTATACAAATCTTTGCTTATTATATGCGTTATTTTATTATAAAAGTTTAATTATCTGTTTGTCTACCCTTCAAATGAATGTTGGATATAAATCTTTGAATCTTTCATCATTTAATATCTATATTATATCATATATACAACTGCCAGACGGATAAAAACTGGTTGAATGAGCAACGATGCATGAAAGTTGAATTTTATGGCTTCATTATATATTTTACGAGATACATAATATAACCTTGCACGCATATTGATCCGCATTCTGACTAATATTATAAATATGAATATGAGTTTGTTTATCACACTTTCACATCATACATGTTGTCAGCAACTATGCAATATAAAAAAAAGATATACATCACATCTGTCATAATGATAATCTAAATCAAAGTACGTAAAGAATTTTTATCAAAAAAAAAAAACATGAGAGTTTTTTTTTTTTGATAAAAATTCTTTACGTACTTTGATTTAGATTATCATTATGACAGATGTGATGTATATCTTTTTTTTATATTGCATAGTTGCTGACAACATGTATGATGTGAAAGTGTGATAAAGAAACGCAACAATGCAAGCACTGTTACTTCACGTCGGTATTCTGTGAGAGTGTGGTACTGCCCAGGGCGAGCTGAAACCAGTGATAGCTTCAACGTGGCTCTACCAGCTACGTAAAGTCTTATAAAAGGATACAACTAAATTCAATTATGATTTTCGTGATGCCGCAGTTGAAGCTAATGTTGAGCTTAGAAGTCTTTATCTTTATCCAATTAATACCATTAACAATAAGATTTATAAGAATCGATGAACGTTTGTTATTCTTTTAGGCAAAAAGCACAGCTTAAAGGCTAACACATAGACTATAATTTATAAAGATGTTGTTTAAATTAACCAAAAAATAACGTATGTCACGTAAATTGGAAGAAATCCTGACATCTGCGATCTGCCTTTAACTTTAACGGATTAAACAAACATAATGTTAATAAAATAAAAATTACTTAGTTATTTACATAGTATAAAACAAAGTCCGCCACCGCGTCCGTCTGTCTGTCTGTTCGCGATAAACTCAAAAACTACTCAACGGATTTTCATGCGATTTTCACCAGTGGATAAACTGATTAAAGAGGAAGGTTTTGGTATATCATTTGTCAAGGATTTTTTGATAGTCAGGGCGGGACAGCGTCTGCGGGGCCCGCTAGTGTATACATATCAAAAGAATGTAAATTTAAGGTGTCTGTACTTTTTAGATCATCATTGTGAAAAAAAATGTTGCTAGTGCCATATTCATATTCAGTCATATTTCAGTCATTTTTGAAATGTCTGTTTGTTTGTCACTGCTAGAGTACTGCGTTCACGATAAAACCTCACCAAGAAAATCATTAAAGCATATTCTCGAATAACATTTAGTTTTAGTATAAATCGGTTGACTCTATTAAAAGTTATTGTAATTATAATGACTGCGTGACTTAAGTACGAGAGAAAATTAGATAAGTAAATGGACTTAATACATTCAGATGATTCAGTTAGTCATTGTTTCTTTTGACGGGCACAGTTAGTCGTTTATAAAAAACAAATGCAGATAAAGTCACGGACCGCTGCTAATATTTTTATATGCACATCATTATTTAGATGTCATAATTTTCGTGTAATCTTCAAAATATAATATAATCTATTGGTATAAAAACAGCTGTTATTACCAGTGTTTAAAATTTGCGTCCATCTTTCGAATATCTATAAAACATACGTAGCGGAACATAACTATTTAGTTTAATAGTTTTTCTTATAAATAATTTTAAATAACAAAATATAATTTATACAAATCTTTGCTTATTATATGCGTTATTTTATTATAAAAGTTTAATTATCTGTTTGTCTACCCTTCAAATGAATGTTGGATATAAATCTTTGAATCTTTCATCATTTAATATCTATATTATATCATATGTACAACTGCCAGACGGATAAAAACTGGTTGAATGAGCAACGATGCATGAAAGTTGAATTTTATGGCTTCATTATATATTTTACGAGATACATAATATTATAATCGTGCCTTTTTTTGGGAGTTTTAATTTTACGTTCGTTCTGTGGTTAATATTGCCGCGTACTAGTTTCGCCGGCGACTTTGCCCGTGTGAAATTAACTCACTGTTGCTTCATCCAGCTCAGCTGTTACCAGCGAACGTCATTGAAAGAACACATAAAGTGATACACAATTACTTTACATGTACTTTCACTAGAGTTTAATTTATGACACTCTTGCTAACCTATTCCTGGCGCCATTTTGTTTTTGCACATTACACCGCATTGTTGGCATAAATTTGGCGCTAGAAGAGATAGGATTCTCATGTTTTTTTTTTTTGATAAAAATTCTTTACGTACTTTGATTTAGATTATCATTATGACAGATGTGATGTATATCTTTTTTTTATATTGCATAGTTGCTGACAACATGTATGATGTGAAAGTGTGATAAACAAACTCATATTCATATTTATAATATTAGTCAGAATGCGGATCAATATGCGTGCAAGGTTATAAAAATAAGTTCCATATTTTTTTTTATTATTCAATAGATTTTACCTTTACCTTGAACCTTACCTTACCTTTTCAGTGAAGTAGCTGTTGATCCATCCTCTACCCAAAAACATATTTTGTATTTATAATCTTTGTATACCTATTCTAACTGGAACAGACCAATTTAATTTATAATAGTTGCTTTAACTTGTTTCTTGCCTCGCGTTAATTCGCCCTTTCTCTAAGGAACAGTGTTTTTGATGTGATAACGTCTTATAAATCGATGAACAGTGGCTGCACGGACGAAAACGCATGGCTCATTTCGTTGAACTTGAGCCGAGCACACAAGCTAGAGCGCAGAACAAGCGATTGGCCTAAGCATTCGGCTTGTGAGTCTGTCTGTTCGCGATAAACTCAAAAACTACTCAACGGATTTTCATGCGATTTTCACCAGTGGATAAACTGATTAAAGAGGAAGGTTTTGGTATATCATTTGTCAAGGATTTTTTGATAGTCAGGGCGGGACAGCGTCTGCGGGGCCCGCTAGTGTATACATATCAAAAGAATGTAAATTTAAGGTGTCTGTACTTTTTAGATCATCATTGTGAAAAAAAATGTTGCTAGTGCCATATTCATATTCAGTCATATTTCAGTCATTTTTGAAATGTCTGTTTGTTTGTCACTGCTAGAGTACTGCGTTCACGATAAAACCTCACCAAGAAAATCATTAAAGCATATTCTCGAATAACATTTAGTTTTAGTATAAATCGGTTGACTCTATTAAAAGTTATTGTAATTATAATGACTGCGTGACTTAAGTACGAGAGAAAATTAGATAAGTAAATGGACTTAATACATTCAGATGATTCAGTTAGTCATTGTTTCTTTTGACGGGCACAGTTAGTCGTTTATAAAAAACAAATGCAGATAAAGTCACGGACCGCTGCTAATATTTTTATATGCACATCATTATTTAGATGTCATAATTTTCGTGTAATCTTCAAAATATAATATAATCTATTGGTATAAAAACAGCTGTTATTACCAGTGTTTAAAATTTGCGTCCATCTTTCGAATATCTATAAAACATACGTAGCGGAACATAACTATTTAGTTTAATAGTTTTTCTTATAAATAATTTTAAATAACAAAATATAATTTATACAAATCTTTGCTTATTATATGCGTTATTTTATTATAAAAGTTTAATTATCTGTTTGTCTACCCTTCAAATGAATGTTGGATATAAATCTTTGAATCTTTCATCATTTAATATCTATATTATATCATATGTACAACTGCCAGACGGATAAAAACTGGTTGAATGAGCAACGATGCATGAAAGTTGAATTTTATGGCTTCATTATATATTTTACGAGATACATAATATTATAATCGTGCCTTTTTTTGGGAGTTTTAATTTTACGTTCGTTCTGTGGTTAATATTGCCGCGTACTAGTTTCGCCGGCGACTTTGCCCGTGTGAAATTAACTCACTGTTGCTTCATCCAGCTCAGCTGTTACCAGCGAACGTCATTGAAAGAACACATAAAGTGATACACAATTACTTTACATGTACTTTCACTAGAGTTTAATTTATGACACTCTTGCTAACCTATTCCTGGCGCCATTTTGTTTTTGCACATTACACCGCATTGTTGGCATAAATTTGGCGCTAGAAGAGATAGGATTCTCATGTTTTTTTTTTTTGATAAAAATTCTTTACGTACTTTGATTTAGATTATCATTATGACAGATGTGATGTATATCTTTTTTTTATATTGCATAGTTGCTGACAACATGTATGATGTGAAAGTGTGATAAACAAACTCATATTCATATTTATAATATTAGTCAGAATGCGGATCAATATGCGTGCAAGGTTATAAAAATAAGTTCCATATTTTTTTTTATTATTCAATAGATTTTACCTTTACCTTGAACCTTACCTTACCTTTTCAGTGAAGTAGCTGTTGATCCATCCTCTACCCAAAAACATATTTTGTATTTATAATCTTTGTATACCTATTCTAACTGGAACAGACCAATTTAATTTATAATAGTTGCTTTAACTTGTTTCTTGCCTCGCGTTAATTCGCCCTTTCTCTAAGGAACAGTGTTTTTGATGTGATAACGTCTTATAAATCGATGAACAGTGGCTGCACGGACGAAAACGCATGGCTCATTTCGTTGAACTTGAGCCGAGCACACAAGCTAGAGCGCAGAACAAGCGATTGGCCTAAGCATTCGGCTTGTGATGCATCTATCTCTCTTCGACTCCATCGGGCAATGAGTGGTTATCACGTAAAATTATCGTCCGTAAACAGACTTTACAAACAACCAATTTTTTTTTCGGAATGCAAGTTACTCTATGTCTTTTTTGAAGTTATATTTCTTTTGGCGCTTAGGGAAAAATGATAAGAGTAAATTTTTACGATGCGCGCGCACACTGTCACGAAAAACCAACACCCTGAAGTTAGCTATAGTCCTCATTTTGTTTCTTTGTATTTCTTTGTATTAAAACTTTTAATGTATTAAATGTACATTTTTTCTATTGTTAGTGTCGTTTTTCTACAAACGTAGAATAGGGCGAAAATAGAAATTTTAAAAAGATTTTTATCTTGTCACGCCAAAGGAGTTTAACTTCTAACGCGTGTACATAAGTACACACAGACTTTTTTGTATCCCTGACAACGTGTATGCAAAATTGTATGATGATCGGCTGAGTAATTGAGGCGTGAAAGCGTAAAAAATAAAACAAACAAACTCGAAATCGCATTTATTTTTAGGTTTTAACGTTTATCGAGAATCTCATCTGATATCAAATGACGATGTGACATAAACATAGTTAATGTCATAGCAAAAACAGAATGCTTGGCACCATTTTTTAAATTTGGGATGGTAGCTAAAAAAAGGATTAGAAAAAGATCCTACCGCCATGACTATAGTTTCGTCAAAATGATATTCATCACCAAAGGCTCCGACTCAATGCAGGAATCGAACTTAGTACATCAATCGACGGCGCCGTGTGAAAACAAGCTAACAAAGTATAAATAATAATATTCCCAAAATTGATAAAGTGCGCCCACTTATACAATGAAAAAACACCTAATATATATATATTTCATGAGTGTTTGTTTGTTTTAAAGCGATGGTTAAAAAAGGTATTACTGACCATACTTGAATCCTAAAGATCTTACAGATTTCTAAAGTATGTGTATATTGATTTTCACATTTACACACATAACATAAGTAGTATTCGTTTTTAATGGGATAATGGCAGATTTTTTTTTCTTTTATTTTTTACATACTTTGTATTATAAGTTATATATTCCACTACATTCTTTTTTACTTAAGAGTTATGTAATTCATTAGATTATTGATATTTTACTAAATATACAAAAGTTTGGTTTAGCCATGTAATAGTAAAAATAAGTATTTATATACAGAAATCATTGTTGGCGAAACTAACATGTTACTTTTACTTGCGTTTTTTACTTCTAAATGTATAACTGTAGATTTCTTTGAAATAACTAAATAAATAAAACAAAATCAGCCTTAAAACTATTTATCCAAACACGCTAGACTAACAATACGCAACCAACATAAAAAGAACTCGATGTTTAAACAGCAACAACACTTATGCGGTGAATTGTACAAGCAAGAACCAGTTGCGTCGTCCCGACGTTACTTTATAGGAACCAGTTTGCGACGATAATCGCATCGGGCGCGCGTCGGTCGTGCGTTTATATGCAAATGCGGTGCATCTCTCGGTGGAAAGGTCAAGGTCGAGCGAGACTAGACGCTCACGCGAACACTTGTGCGCCTCATTGTACTTTATTAGACGATTCTCAAACAGATTCGTAATTAACACCGAGTTTTGTTGGAAATAAAATTATATTATTTTATTCATTCATTTTATTTCTATCAACGTTTGCTTCTTCCGTTGGTTTTTATAAGCTTACTTTTTAATTATATTCAATAGATACTATATTGTAAAAAGTATAGGTTTTAACTCTTTACAAAATAGTAATTATATAAGTAGATGGAGTTTTTGGCGGGATCTTAGTCAGCCATATAGTGGCTTTTATATTTTTTCATAACTAGTTGTGCCCGCGACTTCGTCCGCGTGGAAACTGCCATACAATACAGTGACTAATGTATTAAGTCTAATTACTATTTTTTATTAATAAAAATATTAAAATTACAATAACTTTTAATGAGACAAAGACTAAATGTTACTCGAAGCTATGCTTTATGATTTTCTTACTAAGAGGTATTATTATGAACGCAGTATTTGAAGAAGATTGTCGGAACTCGGTTGATGCAATTAGCGCACGCATAACAGATCTATGTCTAGCAGATGTTTCTTGGCTGAATAAATGAATGGTTATTATATTCTACTGTTTTCTAAAACCCGAACTGCCTAACCGATTTCATGAGGCATCATTCGCTTGTAATGAAAATATTATTGTTGTTTAATGGAAACTACATACTTTTTTTAATTGTTTATATCATTTTTATATTAATTCTTACTTTTAATTACGTATAGAGTCGATGCAGTCAGGAATGGTAATAAATACTTCGTAGATACTGTCACTATTTATTTGGCCAGAGCTTCGCCTTACAATAATTGGTATATAAGAAGTGCCTAGATATCACTGACATCTTACCTTTTAAAGGCCCATCTATATAAGTCAAAGCGATTACTATTTATACATAATTCCGCAAAATAATTTAAGTAACAAAAAAATAATAAAGTATGAACAAATTAATGTTATTTAAGCTATACAACAATTTTATATAATTATCCTTATTTATGTATCTCTAATATGTTTCCTAATCTGTTTCGACATGTAGATCAGCGACATCTTGCCTTTCATGGCCGAACTATGAAGTCAAAGAATATACTATTATTAATAATGATCAAACTAATGATTCAATTCTATATAATGATATCCATTCTTATTTAAGTCTTATTAAAATCTATATAATATTAACAATTCTTATTTATGTATCTTTAGGCGCTATTGTCAACGTGTCTCTCTAATAGGGTGCCGCTAGTATCAATGTGTATCTCAAATATGTTGGCGCTAGTGTCAATGTATATTTATAATATGGTGGCGCTAATATCAATGTTCCGGTCGTGTTGTAGTCTCGTCTCTTGAATATGATGCAGCGGCACCGGAGGTGGGTGATAACAAATCGTAATGATATGTAGCCTAGATAATATTCTGAAAGGTAAAAATGAACAACAAATTTATAACGTATATGTAGATTAATTCAAACTTAAACAAAATGCACACAGAGTAGGAATATTAAGGAAATTTTATGAGTGAAATACATATAACAGAACTTAAAAACTCAACGAGAAACTGTTACACAATTTAGTCAATGAACTCTGCGTTTGAACGGCAAAAAGTTAATTTTCCTGGTAGCTGGAGCGGGTGCTCTCATGCCCATCTCACGGCCAATTACGTTTAGGGCAAAAACTGCTTTGTCACTGGGCCGATGCGCGCGCGCACCTCTCCCCTTCACCGCTACACCGATATCCATTGTATACGGTATGTTAAAAAAAAATAGAACTAGATTATTTTGTGTGCTAAATAATTCTATAATGATCTTATAAGACGGCATTCGTTTATACGTTACCATAAGTTATACTGTTTTTTTTTTGTTGTTGTGTTTTTTGTTCTTATTTCTTATTTGTTGAAATCTGGTTTTATATTGTTGCAAGAGTTGTTATCATATAATAATAAAAACGAATGGTACCTAATGATAATGATAGGTATTCAAGTGGTATTTTTTTATAATTTAGGTTCGAAATGATACCTCTTTTAACCCCGTTATAAGAAGTCGTTGTTGTGAATTTTAGGTTGAAATGAAAGTTGTGCGTGATCATGTAACACATGATGAAGTTAGTTTTTACTTTACATAGATGTTACTACCCATGTAATACATGATGAAGTTAACTTTATCTGAAAACAGAAGTTGCACGCACCCATGTAATGCACGGTGAAGTTAGTTTTAGACGAAAACAAAATTTGCGCGCGCCCATGTAACACATGACGCCTTCGATCAACAATAACTAGATAAAGGGTCACGTATAAAAGCGAAGCTAAAAGCCGTCCGCACAAATATATACTTATGTGTAGTTATTTGTTTACTAAGAAAGGGAGAAAAAAAGTTTTAAAACAGTTTTAAGTTCAACCTAATTACAACCATAACATCTAGTAATAAAGGCACAAATGTTCAAGATATTATCTGATACATACGATAAAACGAGCAAAGTAATAAATTACTCACCTCACAAATGAAAAGACAACATAAACAACATTTAGTGTGAATTCAACCTTAACACGTAATTAATAAAGTACGTTTTCCCGTTATTGTGCGTGACGAGGCCATACATTTGCCAAAATCGGTAATTTTGTTCAAAATTTTATATTATTTGTTAGTTTAAAGCTTAAAATATAACTTATTCAACATGTATTTAGCGAAAGTAAGATACTCCGGTCGTTAAATTGCTTTTTCGGGTATTATTTTTGCATCTTTTGAATACACTGCGGCATGTGAAACGTGCTTACATTGGCTGTATTTCAAACAAACTAAACAAAGTAATGACTCACATTTCAAGTGAACTGTTATTTACCGAGACGTATTTTTTGCACTGACCCTTTATCTAATTATTGTTGATCGAAGCATGATGCAATTAGTTTTATTTGAAAATGGAAGTACTGATAACATATCATAAAGTTGATTGATTAACAGTTTCTATAACCAATTTATCTTAAGGATATTTAATGTTATATATATCATTTTACTTCTTAAGGTTTTATTCGTAGTATTAAATATCACATTTTGAACTTATATCTCGGTTTAAATGACTAAATGTTTAAAAACAATATTTTTATATTCGCACTAAAGATTTATAAGGTTTCATGTGCGTATATAAGCATACACAATTTTTAATTACTTATAAAGTTTTGCCATATACAATGCCTATAACGATTCTGGAGTACCGAGACTCGGCTGTAGGTCTTGTATTCGGTTTAGGTATGAGGAATTAGGTTCTTATCTTTAGTTCACAAACAAACATACATTTATCCTATCACCACTTAGTAAATGCATTCAAAATCGATCTCTGACAATATGTATAGTTATTTAATATATTTTAATTAAAAATATCACTTAAAATACTCATTTATACGCACACGGAGGTACAAATATGTAATTTGGCATACTTAAAATTGAGCTGTAGAAGAAGAGTAAAAAATATAATATGTAAATATGTTTTAGAAATACATAACATTTTATTTTATTTATAAAACAGGCATTGTTTACGATAATAGCGAATGTCAAACTCATAAAAGTCTGAGAAAATATGAGTAGAGGTTAGAATTAAATATGTTATATGTAATATACCTATTTAAAAAATCGAAAATTAATGCACAATGACGTATTCGTAGACGCTGGCAATTGATGTCATAAACCGAAATAAGAAAAATGCAACGAAATTAAAACTACAGTCTTTAATAAAACGACCTTCATGACCGCCAAACTTATAAAATGTATGAATTTCTAACACTCGTGTATACTATTATGTATAGAAACAGATGCTGTATTGTATCAGAAATTGATGAACTTTAAAACCATTTGACCAGGGAAAATGGAAGACCGAAGTGTTTTTTCTTGGAGAAGGTTATCAAGCTAGCCATTCTAATTAATATTATAAATGAGAATGTATGTTTGTTTGTTTGTTACGCTTTCACGCGTTAACTTCTCATCCAACCATTATGGAATTTTCAGATATACTTTGTTAATGGTCAATGGAAGTAAAATGGGTACTTTTCTTCCAGACAAAAATTTTTCTACAAACTTTTTAAAATATTTTAGCCTTTTTATACCCTCAAATTCATCGCAGTGAAAATTAATATCTTTAGGAGTAAATCAATAATAACAAACACCTGCGGGTATAGTTACTATTCTATAGTTATCAAATTAATTAGACCTCTATCAATTTCTGTGCATGCATCGACCATATTTTTAATCTAGATTTAATATAATATTTCGTCACATAAGAAAGCGCACAGTATGTACATGTTCGAACTTAAAAGTCTCTGTATATTTAAATTTATCAATATTTACCGAAAGATATTGTAGAACTTTGGAGTGGTGATGGCTTAATTGATAGCGTGTTCGGACACACAGCGTCGATGGACGTAGGTTCGAATTCTTGCAACTGCGTCTGAGCTTCTGGTAAAGGAAAACATCTTGGTGAAACCAGAGCATCATAGTAATATATTTCTAAGTCCCCCTGTCTAGCTACCTCATTTTAACGTGGAGGAAAAATCCTCATGGACTGCCAGGCTCTCAGGGGTGAGCCGGGACTGAGCCGACCACCACCTACGTGCTAATTACGCAGAGGTGGTGCCTTTCGGTGACTTTAACCAGCTAAAACTCCACAACAACCTACGCCGCACTATGGGGGTGCCGCGGGGGAGCATACAGGCAAGCTCCGCGACACCCCCAGCGGCAGGCGTTTCCCACGCCGCACGCAACTGAGGCAACCCGGTTGCAAGACTGTCTCCCAACCCACCGAACCCGTGCAATGGGAGTCTAGGCCCCCTGTCCCTTTCTTCCTGGGTTCGGCCGGCAGCGGAAAAGCTAGGCCTCTCCATCGCCACCCCGCCATAGATTTTTAACGAGGTTTACTCCTCATCAATCGTGGCCCCCTTAGAGCCCGTAGCTCCCTCGTCCTAAAACTACCCCCCCCCCAAACTAGCTACCTACCTCAAGTTTTGGTGTGTTCCGTCAGCTCCACTTGAGAGCTAGACCCCTCTAGGTCTAACGTGCTTACCATATTAGAACACGTCGTCATTAAGCAACAAATGAGATTATGGTCAGATGTCAAACTATTCAAAATTTTAACGATTTACTATTTTTGAAACATAAACGCATAAAAACGGTAATCGGAACAAACTAGACATAACTTACGGGTTTACTGCTGTTATATAGATTGTAAGAAATGCTTGTTAAGAGTTTTAAAGTGGGTGCTTAGCGGTACAAATCGCAAGGCATTATCTGATTACCATTGTACCGTGACCGGCTGCTTCACTGAGCGCTGTGATGAATGCTTTGACCACCGTCTTTCTCCAATTTGTCGGTTGATCTGTGCGGTACACTCGGCACTTGTTAGTTAGAAATGTCTGGATCTATTCTACATACCACCTTATTTACCTAAAACTATAATTCTTCTAATATGAGTAATAGTAGTATTTATAAATTAATACGTGAAGCCTAATTTTTGTATCCCTTTTTAACGGAATTGGGCGAACGGATGAACGTGAAACTTGGCATAGTTAAAGTTTATATGGAGGAGAAGTGCGGAAAGCTATTTACTTTATATAAAATGCATTAGAAGTGCATTACATTAATTATTATTATGCATTACTCACACTACTGCTTCAATTTTACACAACATATACATACACATGTAAATAAAAAAGACATTTTGACATCTGCCAATAAAGAACTTCAAAAAAGGTTGTGAAGGAGGTTGCTATGCTCGACTGTATGTATTATTTTACTCTTACGTTCCAATTACCCTTTTTCATTCTACATTCTACAATGATATTATAACATAATACCCTTTGACAAAAGAACCCTAATAAAATTTCAATGAACTATGGTCGAATGTCGACCTCTGGGCGCCCACTAGTAACGTATAGATAGATCTAATAGTAGTGTAACGTGTGCTAAACAATTGAATATCGTGTCCATTGCGTACTGTTCTAATCTTAAAGTTTTGAATCTATACTTAATATTATAAAGATAGAGGGTCTGTTTGATTGAACGCGCTAATCTCAGGACAGTACTGGTCCGATTTGAAAAATTTTGTCAGTATTAGATAGCTCATTTATTGAGAAAAGCTTAATAATAATCATAAAATTGAACCTAGCGTCACTTGGTGATAAGTTATAGTTTAATAAAGAGATAAATTTGTAATCTATACTAATATTGTAAAGAGGTAAAGTTTGTGAATTTGTGACGTTGTAGGAGGTAATTGCAGGAACTACTGGTCCGATTTGAAAAGTTCTTTCAATGTTATATAACTCATTTATCGAAGAAAGCTATAGGAGATATATCATCACATTAACACCAGTAGGAGCACCAATAAGAATGCTTCAAAATCTTTTTTCCTTCTGAGAGCTTTCGTTGCGTGTTAGCGTTAGCTCAGTTTGGGGTGTCGCGGGGTGTCGAATAACATCTAAGACTTGAGACACCCAAGCCAACCTCACCTGTACGTGGTGCACCCTGCTGAATAACGAACGAGGCAATGGCGAAAGCGGGGTGGTAGGGTTTTACAGCCTGACTGGGTCGCAACCACCATGTATATGGCGAAAAAGCCCGTAATAGTGATTCGCTTCTGCGGATCGCGTTTCGGGATCAGCCTGTGCGTATCCAGCTTTTCGCAAGCCGGCATGACAGCGGCGACCGGCGATGGATAGTGTGTTACCCGGTGGTCGCCGTTGTTTTTGGACTGTACTGTGCTTACCATCAGGCACAGTGCAGTCATTTTGTCGTGCTACTATAAAAAAAAAGTAACTATTCAACGCGGAAGAAATCGCGGGTTGAAAAGTTAAAAATTTAGTAATGGAATGTTTACTAATATTATAAATTAGAACGTGAGTTTGTTTGTTTGTTAATTTGCTACCATTTCACACAACAAGTAGTCAACAGATGATAATTCAGTTTTACATACACGATGTCAGTTGTACAGGAAAGGAGACAAGTTACCATTTATCCAGAAGAATTGTACTATTTCCGATGGGGTAATGAAATCTATATTAATACGAACGAAACCGCGAGTAAATGCTAGTTTTCTAGTTCTAGTGCTTAGTATTTACTTGCATAGTATTAAAGTGTACAAAAAACCTCTTAAACATAAAAAGTAAAACTATGACCAAGCGACCAGGAGTCATCGTACTGCCGCCTGTGAAAACGGCGCTGGTTTTCAGCCAGGTCTCAAATTTCCCAACTAAAATACAAGTGTGCATAACTTATTAGTTGAAAGTTAAAAAATAAAACTTAAATTACTTATATTTAAAGTTATTTTAGTTGTTTTTGACATCACAGTTTAGGGAATTGCGAATTTCAAATTTTAAATCGTTTGTAAAACAACGTATGTATTCTGCCAATTGAACTTGAGAGTTAGTCACCTCAGAGCGCTAACATCATAGCAAATATAATCACATAACATATATTCTTATGTTATGAATCATAGAAAACCGAAGGACTCAAACTTTTCAGTCATAAATGATCAATCTTTACTAATATTACAAATGCGTGAGTGAATTTGTTCATTTTTTACGATTTCACGCTCAACTACTCAATTTATTATCATGAAATATTACGTTAGTGGTACACATAAGGTATATATATCTTTCTTGAGAGAAAAAAATTTCATACACCTTTAAAATATCCGCTTCTGTTATTTCTGATTATGGATATCTGAAACTAAAACTTGATGCTCTTGGTGTTGCAGTTGTCCATAGGCGACGGTAACCATTTACTATCAGGTCGGCGGCCTGCCTGTTTCCTGCCTTTTGATATGAAAAAAAATACATAATCTCAAAATTGATAGGCTATTAAAATCGTCAGTGATTTTAAAAATCAGAAATACAATGCAGGCGCTTTCGAACTGAATTAATTAAAATACAAAAAAAAAATTCTTTCATAGATTAGCGCGTACCAAAAAAGGGGCGTCCATAAATAATGTGGGGCGTTTTTGAAAATTGTTTGAATTCTTATCATAGAATCGTAATTAATGGACGCCCCCTAAGCGATAAGAAATAATCTTTTGAAATTTATAATATTATTAAATTTTCCTTGACAAATCTAATAGCTAATTTAAATTGTGGCAGTTAATTTTTGCTATTCGAATTGATATATAATAGTCAAAAGGTTGTATGAACAGTCTAAAACTTATATATACATTTATAGTTATCACTTTTTCGCTACACATTTTCGTTTCACAGAATCCAATTCTCACCATCCCAAAAAAAGGAATCTTCCCTTTAAAAAACTATTAATCATTAAATATTATAAAACAAAGTCCTCCGCCACCGACTGAACAGATTTTCATGAGGTTTTCATGAGTAGTTAGAGCAATTCACGAGGAAGGTTTAGGTATATAATTAGTCAAGATTTTGTCTAAATTGGTTGAAATATAACAATAATTGTTGAAAGTGTCGGGAAAAGTCAAGCCGCCTGGGAGCTTTCATCGAAAACGCTGCCTAATCCCTTTGACAGATAACAAAACAATTAAGATAATAAACGATGCAGACGAAGTCGCGGGAATCAGCTAGTATTATATAAATTGATATAATATTTTCACGAGCGGCCGGCGTCCACGGTAGAAATGTTTTGAAGGCACCTAACCATGACTCGAACAACGATAACGGTCATCACGGACACCTAATTGTGGAGTTTTCGCTAATTTACAAGCAATTTTGTCTTGTTCCGATGTCTTGGACGTTTACCGATGTTCAGTTTGAAATTTTATTACGTCTGCTTTAAATTCTTATTAAATTATGTGACTCGGTTGATTTATAGTCTTTTTTTCATTTCAAAGTGTATATTATTATATTTATGTATATACATTTTTTACTCTCACACAGTTTTAAGTCAATAATAGTCAGTGCCCGCGACTTCATCATGAATATTTATAGGTAGCAGTTTTTTTTTGTTATTTTATGAAAACTTTTATTTTTGTAACGAAATTTGTGTCGGGTCGAGTGGCAGCAGTGTCTGTCTTACCTACGGATATTAGTGAACATTGAGGCATATGCACATCTCGTTTTCTTTTTGAATGTTCAACTTCTACCGCGTATGAACTATACACAATTTTTTTTTCGCAATAAATCTGATAAGAGCAGGTTCCTTAAATTTACATTCTTATTATATGCAAGAGATGTTTATTTTTTTATTTTGTTGGTTTCGTACAACGATAATTGGAATTAGCGTTATAAAAGAAGAGAGGGGTGGTCGCAATATCATACGACTCACTTCTCTGTCCCTTTTCGTGGCAATATCAAAGTCCGTTAAATGCAATATCCATAGATGAATGAATGTTTGTATTTATGATAAAAATATTTACATTGAAGGAGTAACATACTTATAAAAAAGTCGAGGCAGTCATAGGGATTTATTGAAATTATTAACAATAGTGCGATTTTCATATCTTTTTGGAGTGAAACTTCTAATGCGACTTCCAACAAGGTTGCGTTAAACGTTTAACGCTAAGGGGGGATATAAAGAATATATAAGAACTAATAGGGGGAAAGAGACATAGCGAGAGTGAATGTGTGGCACACGAACGCATGCGCATAGTATACCTGTTACAGGCCTGTTAGCAACGAGTAGCGTCCGATATTCCTTGATGCACAAACATTTCGTATCTTACTTTAGTTAACATAATAATCCCATTAATCATAGGTGACATTGATATGTCATTTATTTTTTGTAAGACTTATGATGAGCTGCAAAATATCAATTTTATAGTACATATACACATGTGTACACAGGCCACTATAAACGCGTCGCTAGTTTGATGCAAGCCGCGCAAACGGAACATGACCGCTCACGCTTACGTAGCATATCATGACGCGAAATTATAAATTCATCTCATAATCGCCTAAAGAAATTTTCTCTTCAAAAATCTGTTCATTTTGTTATTTGAATTAAATCTATAACTTCTATACTAATATTATAAAGCTGAAGAGTTTGCTTGAATGCACTAATCTCAGGAACTACCGGTCCTATTTGAAAAATTCTTTCAGTGTTAGATAGTTCATTTATCGAGGAAGGCTATATTTTATTTATTTAGGAAAACTTATAGCTAACACTAATGAAATAACAAATAAATAATATACAAAGGCTAATTTCAAATTTTCACTTATAAAATCTATAAATAAAGAAAGAAAAGACAGCTATCAATAAAAACATGATTACATACAAAATGTTAATATTGTGGAAAAAAATCTCTAGACAAACATTGTCTAAGGCATGATATACTTACTATCTGTGAATAAATCTAGGTTATTGTCCAAAGAATTAAAATATTTACATGCTCGGATCAGAAAGGCATTTTGGCGATATGTCGTCCTGACAAGTGGTACGTGTAATAGCTTCGGTTTTCTTAATGTACTTGTGGGGACACATATGTAGCCTATAAATATATCTATCTAAATATATCATCAAGTCAAGACCAAGAAGAACGTTTCAAAATCGGGATTAAAGTATTGTTTAAAAATATTTTCTCCTTCACATAATCGAAGTCACGGGCAGAAGCAAGTAAGATATATAATTTAAAAATGAAGCATTAATGAACGGTAATCACAGTGAGGCGTAGATGTTGATATGGCCATTAACATCTCACGTGCTTCATCACGACTCCACTATTTACAAACTTTGATTAAAACACGTCCGGAACACCGATAATGGATCGCGGTGGCTTTTTATGGCTTTTAATGGTGTTACTTCGACTGTTTACAAGTAATTTACATGCATAGATTAAGCTGTTACGATTTTATGCTCAATCGTTAGCCAGTTAATTATTAAACAAGCTGTTGTTGTTTGTTCTAACATTTATTTATTTTATATTTGGCAATCAATGTTCTAGATTATTACTGCCGTTGTTGAGTAGATTATACTGTTACAAGTAGTCGTGGTGGCCTAGTGGTTTGACCGGTGGAATATTATTTCGATATCCGCAGGTTCGAACCCCGGCATGTACCAACGAATTTTTCGGAATTCGCGTACATTTACTAATTTAAATAGGTAACACTAGCGTCTGACGGTGAAGGAAAACATCGTGAGGAAACCTGAACCTGAGAAATGTTTTTTTTTTTTCTCGAACTGACTACGCTATTGACCCGGCAGGGTCTTCACAGCTTCACCGGACTACACCCCTGAGAAATGTTCTTGTAGTACTACTGTATGTGGGAAAATTATAGAACTGTGGATTTCTCAGAGTTTAAAATCGCCAATACGTCGTGGGCTGGCGTGGTGATTACGCCTATACCTTCTTTCGGGAAGAGGCTTATGGCCCTGCAGTGGGTCTCTTACAGGCTGATGATGAAGTGTCTTGCAATAATGTCAATGTTCTAACAAGATGGCAGTTCCCTTGTTAGAACTCGCCGTGGAGTTTTTATTTATTATTTCCACATGACAGACTAACATCCGGTCAAAAACTCTATTATAATAACTAGTTTTTTTTCTAACTGACCTATGCTTTTGGCTTTAGGGGCCTTTACAGCTTCACCGAAGTACAAAATTATCTAGTTACACACCCCCGCTTCGCATTGGTCAACGTAATATAGGTATATATCATATAGGTTATATCATATCATATAGGTTATAATAAAGTCATAAGTAACGAAACGATTTTTTTTATTTAAATGTATAAGGATTAATAATATATTTATGAAAATAACGTCACAAATTAACAAATTATTTTTAAATATGTGAAAGCTAAAAATTATTGCTGTGAGTTATTCTTAGGAGATATATATAGAGACATATGGTGGTTATTATATTATGTAGCAATTATTATAATGTGAATTATAGAAATCATTTTATTCATTATAATAATATGGACGATAAATCTACTATAATTATAACGTATTAATAACAAAATATTGAGAATATCGATTTTAGATGCAAATAGACACAAATGAGATGGTATTGTGATTCGCCAAATATAATCAATTTCGTAAACGAAAACAAATTTTAGAAACGAAAACATAGAAATTTATTTCATCGATTATTCTGAAATTGTAGCTCTTGCTATAGCAATGAATAGGTCGTTATATTTCGTAGCGATTTCGTTTAAGAGGAATATATAATAAACCGCAATAACTCAGTTCAGTCAATCAATCAATCAAAATCACTTTATTCAATTTAGGCCCTAAGAAGGCATTCATGAACGTCAAAACTACCACCGGTTCGGAAAACAACCCAGTCATCGAGAAGAACCGGCAAGAAACTCGATTTGGTTTATCTTTTTAACAAATATATATAATATTTACAATAATAATATATTATATATAATAGTAAATGTCACAAACGTTTTTAATGGATGCACAGAGATGAGTCAATTCCAGACATCACCATCGTTCACATATTGATCCACTCTATAATAGCCTTTTGACACTAAAACCCGCTTGACATGGCGCTTAAATTCGCAATCCGGCAAATCGGTAATATCCCTTGGGACTTTGTTGTAAAATCTAACACTATTTCCCAAAAAACTATTACCGGTTTTACTAAGTCTAAAACGTGGGACAACCAGTTTGTCACAATTTCTAGTATTTAGATTGTGCCGGTTTTTTACGAAATCTAGCTTTTCAAGGTTCTTACGGACATACATTAAATTGTCAAGAATGTATTGGGAGGGCAGAGTCAAGATACCGTATTCCTTGAACTTGGTCTTTAAAGATTCGCGTGGTCCCATATTGTAAATTGCTCGAACTGCCCGTTTTTGTAATAAAAATATGGTGTCTACCTCAGCTGCTGTCCCCCACAACAGAATGCCATAAGACATTAAGCTATGGAAGTAGGCGAAGTAGACTAACCTAGCAGTAGCAATATCAGTTAGCTGGCGAATCTTACGTACTGCAAATGCAGCAGAACTTTGTTTAATCTGAGCACCCCATTGTAATTTTGAATCTAGTGTGATACCCAAAAATACAGTATTATCAACTAACCCTACATAATTCCCTTCGATTTTGATGCTACTATCAACCTGTGGCACGTTAGGCAAAATAAATCTCATACATTTTGTTTTACTTGTATTAAGTACTATGTTATTTAATGCAAACCAATGAGAAATTTCGTTTAAAGTATTATTTACATGCCCAACCTCTGAATCTGTCCTTTTTACTTTAAATATAATTGAAGTATCGTCTGCAAAAAGCACCATGTCAGCACAGTTATTGACCATGACCAGTGCGTTTCTAAGGCCGGCCTTTATAATTATAGCAACATATAAAATTAGCATTTCTAATTTAACGAGCCAAGTAAAAATCACATTAATAATTATCTTTTAATTTAGAACCCAATACATTTCCTGATTAATTTAAATCAATTATGTTAATATTTAAATTAACATTTTTATTATGTACATTCCTGTAGTAGATTATTTTGACATATCTCATACGGTTTAACCAGTGTTACAGATGTAAGCTCCAGAAAATTCCTTACGATTCCATTAAACTCTCCACTCTTCTCAACTTTATACAAATACTAGCCTCTGCCCGCGACTTCGTCCGCGTGGAATAGTTAGTTTGAGTTAACGCTAACACGCAGCGGAAGCTCTCAAGAGGAAAAAATGCCCCAATTTTGAAACATTCTTTGTTGGTGCTCCGCTCCTATGTGTCTTAGTGTGATGATATATAGACTTCCCGAATAAATGAGCCATATAACACTGAAATAATTTTTGAAATCAGACTAGTTCCTAAGATTACCCCCTACAACGTCACAAACTCACAAACTTTACCTTTTTATAATATTAGTATAGATAACATACATATATTAGACACATAAACCTTCTAGAAGAGACTCTCTAAACGATAGTTAACTGTAACAAAATCCCTTATTTAGTTAAGACAAAACTTAGCAAACACACAGAGACTTGAAATGCATCCTGAAATACAGCCGACTGATTATACCAACTGGAGATTCGCCTACCGCTTAGTTTTATTTGCACTGAACAAAACTTATTTGCTAAACTCCACGCGAGTGTAGTCGTATGGAACAGCTAGTTTTCAATAAAGAGGAATGGTGACCAAAGTAGGAAATAGAAGAAGGAAGTATTCTTTAAAAACATCTGTCCCTGTGGCAACAAATTAAGTGGTTTCAACATTATCAGGTAGAGTTTACGTTCATACCTCCGTCTAATATAACCTACGTAATCATTTAAACTGACGTCGGAAAGCGTGTTAACTCACGCGCGTCGCAAATGTTTACAAACACGAAGCGAATTTACAACACAGTACACGAGTACTGATTTCACGTGTTGTTTGCAAGCGGGAAAACGTGCAGCGGCAAAGAAATTTTCGTACATATCCGGCGATAAGATTAGGTAAGTTTACAGTTAGTTTTTCCTTTACTTAATTGATAACAATGCATAGAGATTTCGATATTACTTTGGACTGGGAACCTGGAGATACTAACATCATCATTCTTGAATTCGTCATGAGTAACTTACTGTCTCTGTTTATGAACCGTATGAAGCCAAATTTCATTTGGAAACGGTGATCGTTCAATGGTAGCGTTGTAGATACCGTGTCTATCGATGTGAATTCGAATATTTACATTAATGGAGTCTTTAGTGAAGAAGAATATCGTGATTATTGAATTGATATCTTTCTAAGATTTAGAAAAACACCAGCATTTAACAGTGATAATACTACAAATAGTGACAGACTGGGCAACTTATCGCATCTTACGCATAAAATTGCTGTTATAATCTAAGCGATAGCCCAAGCCGAGGTTGGGCCACTTTGGCACCGTTGAACTTGCTGCTAAGCAGCTGAGCGCTTCAAGCGTTCGCCCCATTAGTCCGGTAAAGCTGTGAAGTCCTGTCAGGTCAATAACGTAAGTCAGTTCATAAAAAAAGACACGTAACATGTAATTTTACATATAGAGTGTATATTCAATATACGTATATTAAAATTCGGATATTTGGATATTGACTGTCAAATGATGTTGTACAATCACGTATGAGTTCAAGTGAGCGAAGATTCTGTCATGAAACCTGTTATCGTGAAAAGATGGTGGTAACAGACGAAGAATTGGTGTCAATTTTATTAGTAACACTCAATTATTTTTTAGGAAAGGATAAAATTATTGATGAAGTCAATAACTCTCTGACTATAAATTCATAGTTAGATCAATATGAATATTAAATAATGTTTGTATTCTTGTATTCTTATTATCAAATTTATAAAAATGCCTACGAAAGTAAAAAGAAAGTTATTCAAATCCACCTGTAGGGCATAAGTAAAGGGTCGACCCCGCCCTTGGCCTTGACCTTGAGTCATAACCCTAACTGAATACACCCGTACATTATCCCATGACACACTGACGCACGTATCCATTCCCCTTTATTTAGGGATGTTTTTAAACATATTTCCCCCGCACAGATACGAATCCAATTATGCGAATTTTTATTGAAAATATCTTTATATTATTTATTTTTTATGATTTAATACGATACAATTTCTAATGTATTTATCGCCTGCCCACTTCCATTACCTTTGAACTACGACTAGATTAGTTTCTATTTGTATTTGCTCCATATCCTTAGCTCTCTGGATAACTTGCAATGTATTGGTGACTTACTGTGTTAGTACAAGTCTCATTCCCAAACACCAACAAATAACTCAGGACAAATTGACTAGAAATGTGTGCGGATGGATCGGAAACAGTAGCGAGTCATGATCGAGTTATATGTCCAGTACGATGAATTCAAATAACAGATGACAGTCACCGTTTTATATTATTGTATAAGGAAAAAAGTATTCGACAGTCATCTGATATCTAGTAAGGTTGTCAATTGAAGTGAATATTTACATCAAGTATAACATTCTTATCACAGACCCGCGTAGACTTGAGTTATCCCTCAGAAAAAGTTTTTTTTTAAATGAAAAGTAAACTATGTCCTTTTCAGGGGGTAACGTGTATATAAGGGGAATAGTCTAAAAGTTGGCTAGTTTTCTGTTACATAAAAATAGCAATACAACAAGGAAACCATAATCTTGAAGAACGAAACGAATTTTAACTGGAATGAAAAATTGTAAGGCTAAAAAGAGCCCATCAGACTTCGTAACTATATAATAATAAACATAAATACAGTGATACAACAAAATAATCCCAAGGAGGGTTGATGTCAGGCAGGCGGCCGATCGTAAAAATTTAGCCAAATCATATACCACAACATGACAAACATGTTGTACCGCACAACAAGTTGTTGCACAAATACTTATGTGGGATAAGGGTAAGAAGAAGAGGGGGTAACGTGTATGCGAAGTTTCAGGATAAACGGTTCAGTAGTTAAGACGTGAACGCGTAACAAAGAAACTTACACTCGCATTTATAACATTAAAATAAATACATACCTAAATACTAGAAACTGTAACAAACTGGTCGTTCCATGTTTTACACAGTAAAACCAGTAATAGTTGTTTGGGTAATAGTGTTAGGTTTTACAATAAAGTCCCATAGCATACTACCGATTTGTCGGACTGTAAGTTTAAGCGCCACGTCAAGCGGGTTTTGGTGTCAAAAAGCTATTACAGAATGGATCAATATGTGAACGATGGTGATGTCTGGAATTGACTCCTCTCTGTGCATCCACTTAAAACGATTGTAATGTATAATGTACGGAAAATATATATGTTAAAAAGGTGTACCCGATCGAGATTGTTGCTGGTTCTTCTCGATGACTGGGTTGTTTTCCGAACCGGTGGTAGTTTTGACGTTCATAAGCGCCTTTTTGGGGCCTGAACTGAATAAAGTATTTTCGATTTGGTTTCATTTCAATAATAGTTAGGACTATATTTTGCTCGCGGCCTACTTCGTCTTTATACAGATTTTAGAAATAAATACTATTGATAATGTTGCTTCCTATTGCTGAAATAATTTTTAAAATAGTAAGTATTTTTTGTAAAGAAAACAATAAATCCTTTGTTTTTATAATAGTTGGTTAAACTCAGATAAAGTTTGAATATTTTTTTAATAACCTATTTGTATTTATTTATTCCTAAAAGTCGTGAATAATTTTATATTAATATTTATGCAACACTAATGTAAATCTTACTGTGTTACTGATGTAAGCCGAAATGAGGCATAAGTTTTTTTTTACACGCGTATATTATATATACCAGAGTGAGCTAAAAAAAACGATTTTTTTTCCGCGCTCACCCCAAATTATCATAGGATATACATATACAAGCAAAAATTCTGTCCAAACGACCGCTCTTAATTTCAATTTTCCGAGGTCATTTAAAGTTATGAGATGGGATAATATTGAATGGAAAATGTTAAGTCTATTTTTGTGATGCAGTAAATAACAAGGCCTCTACAAGTCACGTGTTACACATGGACTTGAATTTCTAATATAACTTCTTGTAGCAAATATTACATTGCTTAGGTTCCAGGAAGATGACCTGTATAAGCCTTCTTAGCTAACCACACGCATATACAAAAGAGGAATAATATTTGCGAATGTTTACAAAGTATTTTTTTGACCTATTTTTTATTAAATCATCATTTGATCATTTGAATTGAGTCTACCATAAAAATTAAAACATTAAAATATTGACATTGACTTAAGGCTGGCAATATTGCTTTACTCTTATGACAACGTGAAGTGAAAGCACTTAAAAACTTTGACATTCAATAAGACCAAAGAGAATAATGATTATCTCAGTGATTTCATATATTAACTAATGATAAATTATTTATGTGCATTATGAATGTACATATTATATTATTATAAAATTTACCTACAATTTAAGTAGTTAATTTCAAAGAGCATGTATGGTATGGAACGTAAGTCATGTTAAAAATATTGAATGTAGAATGTAAAAAGGTAATTGAAACGTAAGAGTAAAATGACGTATCTTGAAACGTCTTTTTCATGTACACGTGTGTATATGTTGTGTGTTATTCAAGCTTAGTGCGAGTAATGTATATTTAAATTAATTTAATGAGTTTTTAATGCATTTAATACAAAAGAAAAATGTTTTGTGCACTTCTTCTCCATATAAACTTTAACTAAGCCAAATTTCACGTTCATCCGTTCGCGCAATTCGCTTAAAAAGGGGTACAAAGTTTCCGCTTCACGTAATAATATATAGAAAATAAAAATACAGTATCTTTGATGTTTAATCACGTCAAAAGTATTGACCGTATCGACATATACTTAGGACCAGTCAATGCGGAATTTTTCGTACATGTACCTAGCTTAATTATTTTTTGGTTTCGCTTAACCCAACGCAAGTTTTTCTAATGCCTAAAGAAGCGGGCGGGTATCATCTCATCTATATCCATACATATAATAAGAATTCAAATGTAACGTGTCTGTACATTTAGATTTTTGTAAAAAAAAATTATTACAGGTGTCTTGGAATAAGTAATAAAATACATTTCAATCATTTTTACAGATATCTGTGTGTCTGTTTCTTTGAACACGCATCAGTGCAAAAGTACTGTGTTCACGATAAAACCTCTCTAAGAACATTATAAAGTATATCTTCGAGTAACATTTAGCCTTGGTTTCATTAAAATGTGTTCACTCTATCAAAAGTTATTGTAATTTTAATGACGATGGGACTTAGGGTAATAGAAAAGTAGGTAAGTAAGTGGACCTAATATATTTATATAATTTAATATATACTTTTGGTGGTGGTAGAGCCACGCTGAAGTTATTACTCGTTTCAGCATGAATGGGTCGGCTCGTCCAGGGTAGTACCACCCTCTCATAGAAAACCGACGTGAAGTAACAGTGCTTGCATTGTTGCGTTTCGTTCGGTCAGTGAGAGCGCCGGAGGCCCACCTCCCCTCGCCTCCTGTATCCTCTCCCTCTCCCTCCTCTAACCCTTCCCCCAAAGGGTGGCAACGCACTTGCGACCCCTCTGGTGTTGTTAGTGTCCATGGACGGTGGTGATCACTTAACATCAGGTGACCCATTGTTCGTTTGCCTCCTATGATATAAAAAAAAAAAAAAATCCAATGATTTTATTAGTCACTGTTTTTTTAAATTAGTTACCACGCGAACGGAGTCGCGGACACAGCTATATATAATAAAAATAAGATTAGGATTGAAACATAAAATTATTACCCACATGAAATAACGTAAAAGAAAGTATTTATCTCAGATACAAATCGTCAACCCTAGCTCACGATAGAGATCGGGTGATGCATTTTTTACTGAACGTTTTTAATATTTACCAAGAACCACTCAATTCTATGAATAATAATATTTTATAAACACTATTAAACAGAGGTCCCTAAGAGCTGAATAAGTTACTAGCACGTTACCGTTAAAAGCGACAGGTAGCTGCATAAAAACCATTAATAAAAACGACAGCGTCACAAAAAACTTTAAGTAAAATTGCTTTTCTAAATCTAATTCTATAAAAAACTATAGTCAATCAAAAGTAGTCTGTAAGTTACATCGAAGTCGTTCACCTCGCGGTGTTTTACGATACAGGCACCAATTGAAGGTAATGCAGTATAGGTAGTGACCCCCCAATAACATTTTTAAGTAGTCTGTACTGTGGGTAATACTAGGGAGCATGTAAGTAACTAACTATGCAAGTAATTAACGTAAATTAATTCTGAGTTTTTATTATCTTTATATATAAAAAATCGTTGGGTGTTCTATGCATAATTCTTCATTAGGTGGTTGTAAAAGCAGATGTTTAGTTATAGTTGGAGCCGGTAGGTGGCGCTGTTTTCATATAATAATTTGTATTCATTTCATAATTAATTTCATTTACATTATTTTTGTATAAGAAATAATTACAAATTTTCAGCCCTAGCAACTCTCAACATTTATTAAATTTTTTTTCCTATTCATGACTTGTAAAGCTCTGTAGCAGTACAACATTTTCTGCTAATACCTATTTATATAAAAATAGATATTAGTGTATAGATTTAAGATGTATATACTCTAACACAGCTTGATTGATTACCATAAAAGTTGGTACAAGTTTCATGGAGAAGGTTTCGTGGCATCCATTATACTATAACTGAGCACTACGATGGCCTAAGTTATATATTATTTTTATTAGGTTTTATAATGTGCAAAATCCATTTTTTTATTACAATATTTGTATATGAATTTGTTTATGGCAGGTATACTCCATCTCACAACCATCTCTATAATATCTCAAACAGGAATGGTCTGCATTGAGGTCAATTATGGATGGGTTGCCATTTTAAAGACAAATTGAGAATAATGCATAAATTAGCTCTATAATACTTTTCAGACCTAACCCCAACAGTATAAAGTCTACTGTGGACTCTAGACAAGACTCTAGCGGTAGACGCCACTGCAGTGGAACTTCACGTAACAAGTTACTTACTTATTGACTGGATGTATAGAGCAATTGGTTAGGCGATCGGTTCGACTCTGTCACTACGTTAAGTGCTATAGGTTCGAATCCTACACAAAATTACATTTTTTTTTTTTTTTCCTATTCATGACTTGTAAAGCTCTGTAGCAGATCAACATTTTCTGCTAATACCTATTTATATAAAAATAGATATTAGTGTATAGATTTAAGATGCATATACTCTAACACAGCTTGATTGGTTACCATAAAAGTTGGTACATGTACTTATTCATGGAGAAGGTTTCATGGCATCCATTATACTATAACCGGGCAGTACGATCATCTAAGTTATATATTATTTTTATTAGGTTTTATTATGTACAAAATCATTTTTTTTAATTACAATATCTTTATATGAACTTGTTTATGGCATGTGTGAGAGATAGGTACTCCATCTCACAACCATCTCTATAATGTCTCAAACAGGAATGGTCTGCATTGAAGTTATTTATGGATGGGTTGCTATTTTAAAGACAAATTGAGAATGATGCATACATTAGTTCTACAATACTTTTCAGACCTAACCACAACAGTATAAACTCTACTGTGGACTCTAGACAAGACTCTAGCGGTAGACGCCACTGCAGTGGAACTTCACGTAACAAGTTACTTACTTATTGACTGGATGTATAGAGCAATTGGTTAGGCGATCGGTTCGACTCTGTCACTACGTTAAGTGCTATAGGTTCGAATCCTACACAAAATTATTACTCGTGTGATCCATAAATCATTACTTTGTTACTATATATACTTTTTGTTCGTGATTACAGTATATATGCACTATTATTTGTGATTTGTGTCTACAAAGTTATCTTAAAAAAAGTGTTTCTTAAGTCGCCTCCCACGTATCACGATCTAATACCGACCAAGTACTAAAATAATCCACGATAATCCAAAACTGCAGACTTCATGTTTTGAATTGATAAAAATTCAATCGATTCTGGATCCGACCCTGCCGACTATGTCTTATTAAATGATTTTCTACATAAAACATACATTTCGCTAATAATAACCTGAACCAGTGGTGTTATTATATTTTTAATTAATAGACACATCCGTTAACGAATCATTATTTATGCATTCGTTTGTATATATTTTAATAAAATATTAGAAATTAGAGTATTTAAATTACTTAACATATTTTGACATCAGATTAAATAATATATGCTACAGATACTGCATATAGCATTCCGATTGATGTTAATATTAATAAGTGATGAACATATGTGCTCAGGGGGAACTTAGATCTCTCACAAAATGCTCAAAGGAGAGGTCTATCTATGTAGGACAGAATTGTAGAGATCACTAGTATAACAAAAGTCATCGATATAGCCTTCCAAATTACTAAATTTGAGTGGCGATGTGACCTCTAACGCTCGTGCAAGTTTGGACAATAGAGTCACAAAATTGACGAATGGAAATAATACAATGGATATGTTAGAACATTGAAATTATTCCAAGGCTCTTGTAAAATGATTACCCACTAGATAATGGCAGTAATAACCTGGAAGATTAGTTGCTAAAATAAATATAAATAATAGTACTTATGCAGCGCACAAAGGAAAGATTTAAGTGCCAAAAAACTCTTCCGTGCCATCTTTCATGAGCCTAAAAGTAACTCTAATTAATTATCTTTCTAACTCCATAATTATAGCATGCACTCATTTATACAATAAATAAATATCAGATATAAATATTTTTCGTTAATTTAACGGCGCCTTTCAAAAGAAAGTGAGAGGAAATATAATAAATAATATACCTAAAATATTACCTACTTTAGATATAAACTTGTAAATAACATATACATTTTACAGACTCAATACGCAGAAACACATACATACCCTTGTATTTTTTCTTTTTATGTTTGCTATGGCTATAATAGTCTCGTTGTACCTACCATAATTTTCATTTGTTGTTATGTTTATTGTTATTCCAATGTTTATACTTATTTATTATTTAATTTAGAGATTAAAATTGTGAGCGTTTTAATTTCATTGCATTCAATCGTTTGGGACACCTTTTTCTTATTGCAATGTTTATACTAATTATTATTTAATTTAGAGGCAAATTATTAAAAACTGAAGCACTGCACTTTTTCTGGATTCAATCTTTTGCGTCAACTATTTAATATTATATACGATTATTGCTAGAATCAGCTTTGATAAATCCATTTTTTATATTGTAATACGATTGCAATAAAAAGAGGCAATTTAGTATTATAATGGGCTAATATTTTATATCTGAATACAACATTTGCTGATAAATAATATTCATACATATTTCGAATGGTGATATAAATTAAAACTGTTTTAATAAGATAATATTAAATCCGCATAAAAATACAGTCAAATATTAAAATCATACACGCGCAGAGATGAAATAAAATTGAATAAAAACAAATTAATATAATAACAATATATCAAAAATATCACTACAAGCTGTTATTTAAATCAAAGGAAATTGGAATATTACATCTGGTTAAGAGGGAGCGAAAATGGTTTACAATTTTAATTATGTAATATTCAAATTTCAATTATACGAAAATTTGGTAAGTTACCGGCCATTTTTACTAGCAAAGCGTATCCTTAAAATGTTTGCAGTTCATAGTTTAAACCAGTAAATTTTAAGAAGTATTAATAATTGTTCGCATTTTACTTATAGTTCAATTACCTTTGCCCGCGGCTTCGCTCGTGTTAGTATAGATTTGACCTATCCCTCGGGAATACATATTTTTTTTAGTATTTTATTAATTAGTATTCGTATGTAAAATTTCATAATGATCGCTTGACTAGTTAAGGCGTGAAAGCTAACAAAACAAACAAATAAATCAAATTATCTATACATTTCTTAAGTATTACGTGAGTGACGTCATAATCTCTAGATATTTTAAACGTAAAATGTGTCGTTGCAGATTTATATTAAACTAGCCATACCCACGACATCGTCAGCGTCGAATCTAATGTATTTTTTTTAACCAGAATAATTTGGCATGTTCTAGACCAGTGGTCGAAATCTTCGTCAGCAAAAGAGTCAAATATAAACAGTACAAAGCTGAAATTTATTCAAAGAGCCTTTTATTAACCTAAGCTTTGATTTAGTAGATGTATTTTTATCAAAAGATTTAGAACTAGCTGTACCCGCGACTTCATCTGCGTGAAACCTAATGTAAAAAACAGTGACCAATATTCATTGGTGAATCATGCAATTTTCATTGCATGGTTCACAAATGTATATATGTATGAATAGCTTAGCATAGTTTAGCTAGGACAGACGCGTCTTTTTTCGGTAACATCCAAGCCGAGGTGTGCGTGCACCCTTGTGTTTGTTACCCAAAACCCAAAATCGGTTGTGTGCCTTAAGCGCCAACCTTAGTAGTCCGGTGAAGCTGTAAAGACCTTGCCAGGTCAATAGCATAGTCAGTTCGAAAAAAAAAAAAACCATTTACTTATCTACTTATCTCTCGTACTTAAGTCGCGTCGTCGTTAAAATTACAATAACTTTTGATAGACTTAACCGATTTTAATGAAACCAAGACTAAATGTTACTCGAGGATATGCTTTATGATTTTCTTGATGAGGTTCTATCGTGAACGATGTACTTTAGCAGTGATGCGTGTTCAAAAAAAGATACAGACTGTTCGGACATTTTCATATTCTTTATATGTGGGATCACGATACCGGGCTCGCGGGATCGCGACGCCTACATCGGACAGTTGGGCTCCTTAACCTATAATATGAACTTTGCGCTGCTGGATTTTGTTGCTTTATGTGTGGTTTTCGACCTTCAATTGCAATAATAAACATTTTATAAACAATTTGTGTACGTGTATGTGCCCGTGCATTTAAGAACAACTGCAAGAACGATCTACAGCAGCCAGGTTAGTGGTACCTTGTATGGGGGGTATAGAAATACCGAACTGAGGGACAAATACCAGGTCATCCCGGGTCCTTTACATTTTTGCACAGACAGACGGACATTTCTAAAAATGATTAAAATGTCTTTTATTACTTATTCCAAGACACCTGCAACAATTTTTTTCACAGAAGTCTAACAGACACATTAGATTTACATTCTTATTATAATTGTATCAAGTCGCTAACAAAATTACTCTGTCAAATACCATTTATGTTCAACATACCGTATCTAACGAGCGGTCATTCCACATATGTTTAGCGTAGAATAGACCACCCTCTTGATCTAGGACCCTCTATTTACTTTTGGCTTGTACCAATTGACGTGGCGAACTAATTTAATTCGTCCTAATCTATTATAATTTCTGTGCGTTCAGATTATTACATTTGATTGATTATTGAATTTGGACATAGTCGGCGCGCCAGCCCATGACGTATTGGTGATTCAAATCTGAGAAAACCACAATTTTCTATGTTTTTTCACTATGTTTTCCATACCACTAGATAAACCACTAGTAAACCACTAGATAGTGTATAGTATATGTATGTATAGTAATTTATTTAATTACTCACTGATTCCTGTCAACTACTTTAGAAATATCTGTCATAGAAATATCTGCGAAGAAACTTCTCAATTTTCAGGTTAACCAATTAGGAATCAAGTAATTTATTTATAAAATTTGTGTTGTATATCTATACATACAACAATTGACGTGGCGAACTAATTTAATCCGTCCTAATCTATTATAATTTCTGTGCGTTCAGATTATTACATTTGATTGATTATTGAATTTGGACATAATCAGCGCGCCAGCCCATGACGTATTCAAACTCTGAGATATCCACAATTATATGTTTTCCCACATACGGTAGTACTACAAGAATATCTCTCAGGTTCAGGTGTAATCACGATTTTTCTTCACCCTCAGCCGATAGTGCTACCAATTTAAATTAGTAAATATACGCGAATTCCGAAAAATTCGTTGGTACATGCCGGGGCTCGAACCTGCGGACAACGGATTGATATTCCACCGCTCAAACCACTAGATTACTACGACTCTATTTATTCAATAATTCACTGATTCCTGTCAACTGCTTTAGAAATATCTGCGATGAAACATCTAAATATTCAGGTTAACCAATTACGAATCAAGTAATTTATTTATAAAATTTGTGTTGTATATCTATACATACAACAAAAGGCCAATGGGATTACAATACATTAAATATTTTAAAGAAAAAATACTCTGGTCGGGCTTAGAACCAATAACAGAACACATCGTTTTTAAAATTTTGGTCTGTCGTCTGTACGAGATTAATACTACTGGACAGATTTTGACGAAATTTGGTATGGTAATAGTTTATACACCGGTACAACGTTTAGGATATTTTACATATATAACACATTCGTATATATGTTTATCTTACTTATAAGAACACACAAGAGAAGGCTTATTATAGGGTGGTTCGATATGTGAACAATTTTGATCTCTGAAACTAACACCTGCCAAAAACGAACGTTGCTATAATGTTTTTCGAATATATACGATGTATATATATACACTAGATGCTGTAGTGCCATGCTGTTTCTCGGAGATCAAAATCGTTCATAAAGGGCGAGGCCAATTAAAACACCGATTTCAAGTTTTATTACACCATACGATCCTTTGATTATATTAAGCACTGTGTTTATAATTGAAATTTTACGCGGACGTAGTCGTGGGCATAGCTAGTATTATATTATAAACATTTTATGCAAAACGTATTTTTAATCATGCACTCATGCTGTACGAGATTAATACTACTGGACAGATTTTGACGAAATTTGGTATGGTAATAGTTTATACACCGGTACAACATTTAGGATTTACATATATAACACATTCGTATATATGTTTATCTTACTTATAAGAACACACAAGAGAAGGCTTATTGTAGGGTGGTTTAATATGTGAACAATTTTCATCTCTGAAACTAACACCTGCCAAAAACGAACGTTGCTATAATGTTTTTCGAATATATATATGTACATATATACACTAGATGCTGTAGTGCCATGCTGTTTCTCGGAAATCAAAATCGTTCACAAAGGGCGACGCCAATTAAAACATCGATTTCAAGTTTTAATACTCTATACGATCCTTTGATTTTATTAAGCACTGCGTTTATAATTGAAATTTTACGCGGACGTAGTCGTGGGCATAGCTAGTATTATATTATAAACATTTTATGCAAAACGTATTTTTAATCATGCACTCATGCTGAATTCTACAGCACATAATAGCTACGTTATCTTGATCGTTTGACGTTGTTCCAACAATTATAAATAGGTAATTAAGTTAATATAAAACTAAATTTTATATTCAGTTTTCCTGTTTATCTATAATAAACAAATAAAATTAAATTGTCTGCTGTTTTTCCGTGGTAATTGCTGAAATGTCTGAGCTCGTTTGTCGGAAGTAATTTGAAGATTAAGGTCTGTTGCATTCGTGGTTAGCAAGATTCTTCAGATAAGAGTTATCGCCACTACTAGGTTGGTCTACCTCGCTTACTTCTATAGCTTCATATCGTACGATATCTATATATTAATACGTAAACTCCAAACTTTGTTCGCAACCACCATGTATATGGTGAAAAAGCCCGTCATAGTGATTCGCTTCTGCGGGTCGTATTTCGGGATCAGCCTGTGCATATCCAGCTATTCGCAGGCCGGCATGACAGCGGCGACCGGCGTGGGATAGTGTGTCACTCGGTGGTCGCCATTGTTTTTGGACTGTACTGTGCTTACCATCAGGCATAGTGCAGTCACTTTGCTGTGCTACAAAAAAATAAAAAAGCACCCCTCTCTGTGCATCCACTAAAGACAATTATGACTGCAATGCCTGTTTTAAAGTATATAAAAAGATAGACCAGATCGAGTTTCTTGTCGGTTCTTCTCGATGACTTAGTTATTTTCCCAACCGATGGTAGTTTTTAACGTTCACAAGCGCCTTACCTAATGAAATTATTACTGGTTCCAGCATGAATGGGTCGGCTCACTCGGGGTGCTAGCACCCGACCCACAGAAAACCGACGTGAAGTAACAGTGCTTGCATTGTTGCGTTTCGTTCGGTCAGTGAGAGCGCCGGAGGATCACTTCCCCTCCCGTCCCATCCTCCCTCCTCGACCTTTCCCCCAAACACAGGCTGGCAACGCATTAGCGACTCCCCTGATGTTGTTAGTGTCTATGGATGGCGGTGATCACTTAACATCAGGTGACCCGCCTCTTCGTTTGTCTCCTACTATTTTTTTTTAAACTAGGGCTTAAATTGAAAAATTGAAGAAATTATTTTTGATTGTAGGATTGACCTATTAGAGTTATAGGGACCTGTGCTCTAGATTGTAATTATCATGAATTCTTAAAAAAAACCCAATACGTCACGACCATGTCGACGTCATCGGTGACGCGAACCCATAAGTTTTTTAGATCGTACAACGCAGCTACTGAAATTTTCACTTCGAAGATTGAACAAAATGTTTTCTAAATCTGAATCTAAACAAGACAATACTCTCAGAAATCTCATACTTCCCCTGAAACTATTACTGGTTCCAGCATGAATGGTTCGGCTTGCTGGGGGTACTACCACCCGGCCCACAGAAAACCGACGTGAAGTAACAGTGCTTGCATTGTTGCGTTTCGTTCGGTAGGTGAGAGCGCCGGAGGATCACTTCCCCTCCCGTCCCATCCTCCCTCCTCGACCCCTCCCCCAAACACAGATTGACAACGCATTACCTACTCTCCTGTTGTTATTAGTGTCTATGGACGGCGGTGATCACTTAACATCAGGTGACCCGCCTCTTCGTTTGCCTCCTATTATATATTTTTTTTAAACTAGGACTTATATTGAAAAATTGAAGAAATTATTTTTGATTGACCTATTAGAGTTATAGGGACCTGTGCTCTAGATTTTAATTATAATGAATTCTTATATAATAAATGAGAAAATGAGTTTGTTCGAAAAAAAAAACGAAATACGTTACAAGCATGTCGTCTTGGTGTCTTAATTGGTGACGCGAACCCATACGTTTTGAACCAACCATTTTTTTTTTAAATCATTCAACGCGGCCACTGAAGTTTTCACTTCGAAGATCGAACAAAATGTTGCCTAAATCTTTTAATAAAACAATACTCGTTGAAATCTCATACTTCCCCTGATGGAGCAGTCGACCCTCTGTTTACAAAGCCATACAACAACAAAACCGCTTCGAATTAGCCAACACGCCCTATTCTATCCAATGAGCAAATAATAAACTCGCTTGTAAATCACTTTCAATGACCATTCCCTTCTCCTACTAGATTTTGTTAGAAAAAAAACACTCGGATTCAGAGCAGTGTATTCTATATATGTAACTAGCTATTACACGTAAATCCATCTTTTTTTTATATCATAGGATTAAACGAACAGGTGGGTCACCTGATGTTAAGTAATCACCACCGTCCATAGACACTTGCAACACCAGGTGAGTCACAAGTGCGTTGCCAGCCTGTGTTGGGGGAGGGAGGAAAGGAAGGGAGAAGGGAGAGGAGGAAGGGGAAGGGAGTTGGGCCTCCGGCGCTCTCACTGACCGAACGAAACGCAACAATGCAAGCACTGTTACTTCACGTCGGTTTTCTGCTTGTTTCTCGGCATATATTTAAGATATTATAGCACACGGGTTATTTATTTCCCCGGCTAATTTATTCCAAATTTCACTGCGATCCGTTCAGAGAATTACTCATGAGAACTTAAGACACGCAGACAGATCTACATATGATATTGTAAGTGTAGATCTCAATCTCTTATTATGTACTTACTAATATTACCAATACGAATGTCAGTTTGTTTATTTGTTCCACTATCACGGCTTAACTATAAGACGGATCACCCTGACATTTTGCATACAAGTTGTCAAAAACAGGACTTAGAATTTATCGAGAAACAAAAGTCTTCTCGATGTATAAGTCATATCTACATAAAGAGGAGCGAAGCCGCGAGCAATAGCTAGTTATATCATACATTTGAAAAATATCAACAAAAAGTAATTCGTGAGTCATTCAGTTCTGTCTTTTAAATCGGTTACACATATTAAAATTTATTATAACTTTAATATAAAGAAGAAAATAAGCAGTTTTATTAATGAAATGAAGACAGATAAATTTATTTGTAACTGTAAAAAACTTGAATGTAGTTCACACACGATAGAAGTGAAACCTTAAAACAAAAGCATGAAAAAGTTATGTCTCTCGGTTCTTCAATGCCCGAAGAAAAGCGAGACACTGCTCCCACTCTAATCGACACAGAGTTTATGCCCACCACTTTGCTTCATACAGAAAATTTCATCAGATCAATCAGACTTTCAAAGTTTTCCCATAAGAATTTTTTACTTCAAATAAGTGACCACGTTGCGATGATCAAATAAAAAAAAATCCTATGTATTACTACGGACTACGATGGACTACGAAAAAGCCTACGGTGCGGCCTTAGCGCCTACTATACGCACTAACTCTATAGAAAACTGTACTATGGAAGTGTCTGTAACAAACGTATTTCCCTAAACATGCGCTTATATAGATATATATGCCGGATATATCAGTCTTATTTCGATCAAGATTTTAGTTCAGTTTCACGTTGATATAATAACATGAAATAAACGCTTCCCATTCAAACCAGTTACATAAAAATTGTGTGCGATATAGGACGATATTCGTCAACTGTACAAAGAACTCAAAATCAAAAATACTTTACTCGATTTAGGCCTACAATAAAGCGTTTGTGAACGTCAAAACTACTACCGGTTCGGAAAACAGCCCAGTCATCGAGAAAAACAGACAAGAAACTCGACCTGGTTAATCTTTTTAACATACATAATTACATATATATATTTACAATTTTTTTTTATACTACGTCGGTAAGATTCGGGAGTCAATTCCAGACATCACCATCGTCCATATGTGAACAACAACTGCATGTGTTCTTATCTACGAGTATATGAAGAATGCACAAAAAATAGAAAGACAACTAAATGTTTTTTCTGTATTCTGTAAGAATCAATTAAGTATTCTGGTTAAATCTCACCATGACTAATATATTAAAAGCCATCGTGTGAAACGTGTGAATCTGTAATAAAAAACCGTTGTATATCGCACGCCAAAGCTTTGACACATTTTATTTTCCTAAGTTCCTCGGAACACAACCCATTATACAGACGGTAGAACACACATAAAGAGGCGACGTCTCTCCGTAGACTTAGTGGCTCGATACCGTTTGTGAGCTTGGGATCGTCAACGATTCTCATAGCTCGTTTTTGCGCCGAGTCAAATGGTCCAAGCTGATATCCAGGTGCTCCCGCCCAGAGATGGCAACAGTACTCCATATGGGGTCGAACTTGCGTTTTGTACAACAACAGTCTTTGCCCAGGGATGAAGTACCGTTTCGCCTTATTCAGGATACCGAGCTTTTTGGATGCCAGCTTAACGTTGTCTTCCAGGTGACTACGAAACTGAACGTAACTAGAGATGTTGACACCAAGGATCCCAATACAATAATAATTTACAATACATTACACGTTACAAAAGTTTTTAGTGGATGCACAGGGAGGAGTCAATTCCAGACATCACCATCGTCCATATGTGAACAACAACTGCATGTGTTCTTATCTACGAGTATATGAAGAATGCACTAAAAATAGAAAGGCAACTAAATGTTTTTTCTGTATCCATATGATATAAGAATAAATTAAGTATTCTTGTTAAATCTCACCACGACTAATATATTAAAAGCCATCGTGCGAAACGTGTGAATCTGTAATAAAAAACCGTTTTATATCGCAAGCCAAAGCTTTGACACATTTTATTTTCCTATTAAAATGATGATAGCCGATGCCTACTACATCTATATATATAATAGACTAGCGTCTGCCAGCGATTTCGCCCGCTTGGAATAGTTACTTTTGGTTAACGCTAATACGCAGCGGAAACTCTCAAAAGGAGAAAATACGATTTTGAAACATTATTCACTAATTCTCTATTCCCATTGTTCTTAACAATGATTAGCTTATAGCCTTCTTTGATAAAGGATCTATTTAACACTGAAAGAATTTTCGAAATCGGACCAGTAGTTTCTGAGATTAGCGCGTTCAAGCAAACAAACTCTTCGGCTTTATAATATTAATATAGATATAACTGACTGACTGACACATCAACACACAGCACAAACCACGGGGGCTAGAGAGCAACAGTTAAAATTTGCATGTAGGTTCCACACTGTAGGTGAGCACTATGGAAGGATCTTTATTAATTCAATCCCTAAGGTGAAAAGGGATAGGTAATCTTTCCGTAAAAATTCGTCATTTTTCCGTTACTCAATCGATCACTTATTCTTTAATACGTATATATAAAATAAATAGTTGAACATAATTACTGTATAGGAAACACGTGTGATGCTGCGGTAAATTGATTGTTATCTGTAATACACAAAATTACTACAAACGTGTTCGTAATTTTTTCCTTCTTAGCGGATTGATCTGATTTTATGTTTTTTTTTACTTATGAAATCACATAAATTTTTAATCGGCGTATTTGATCTAATAGGTAGCGTTGTTGTTGAGATCTAGATTTATTTTTAATTTATCGACCAGTTTTCTTTTTATTTTTCGCATATAAAAATATATAATCTCAAATTTTCACTCTTCAACCATCTCCTACTATTCTTTGATATATATTTTTACATACATAGCGTCCATAGGCTGCGGTGACTGCTTCACATCAGGCGGCGGTCGTTTGTCATCGACGTAGTGTAAAAAAAAACAATATATCATTTATTTGTTGCTATTAATATATATTGAAAATACACAGACCGACTACGTTACTTTTTGATAAGTATAAAAAGAGCCGCGTATATAAAGCCTAGGCAGAAATAAATAAAACTTTGCCTCGATATTTCCAAGAGAATCTATAATAATAAAAATTTCAATTACATAACAGAACATAATCTTGTTTAACCCAAAAGAATATATAATAATAAAAATTTCAATCATATATAAGAACATAATCTTGTTCAATGCAACATGATATTCTATACTAGTAAATGAGCCATAGAAACATTTACATTAATCTAAGGTTTTGAACAGAACAAATAGGATCGTATAAAACAATTCGAAACATACATTAAAATAATATAAAAAAATGAAACTATACCATAAAATGCTATAAAGATTTACTGTCGCAAGCAAACTTATAAAACAAAACTAACAAATAAACCATAAAAATAAATCTAACCAAATAGGGCTACGGTGTTCGCGCTGAAATTTGTCTGGTTGTCCGTCACGTGAACTCGCGTGAATCACGCTCGAAAACACGTCTGTCTAGATATAACGGCTTATGATCACGCTAGGCATTCGTTGCGAGGTAGACAGATATATTGTGCAGTTGGTTACATCTCTTCGAAAATGAAATAGAATTAAACCAAGCTTCCCTAGATCTTGATGTATGTCCGCAAACAATTAGATAAGATTTAGTAAAATACCAACATCATTTAAATACCCGAAATATTAACAAATTGTTCATTGTAACAGTTTTTTAGGTAATAGTGTTAGGTTTTATAACAAAGTCCCAGAGTGCAGTACCAATTTACCGGATAGTAAGTTCAAGCACCAAGCCAAACGGGTTTTAATGTCTAAATGCTTTTGTAGGGTGGATCAATATGTGAACGGTGGTAACGTCTGAAAATGCCACCAATCTCTGTGCATCTACCAAAAACGTTTGTAACTATCCATGTTTGTAAAAATGTGTAACATGAAAAGGTAAGCCAGATCGAGATTCTTGCCTGTTCTTCTCGATGACGGGGTTGTTTTCCGAACCTTTTTTTTTCGAACTGACTACACTGTTAGTTTCGCAAGGCCTTTAAAGTTTCACCGGACTACCGTTTTCCGAATCGGTGGTAGCTTTGACGTTCATAAGCGCCTTCTCAGGGCGTAAATTTAATAAATTATTTTTAATTTGGTTTAAAGTTGTTCAAATAAAATGTACTGTTTGCGAGGGAGCGATCTAAAAACACGAATGAAGGCGCGGACAAAAGCTAGTAAGATATATTACTGAAGGGTTTCATGAAAACGCATTCAGTAGTTTTCACGTGAAAGAACAACAATCATCCATCCGTCTTTACAAACTTTTTCCCTTATAATATATACTAGCTTAACCGGCAACGTGTTGCTGTGAGTCAGTTATTAACATGTTGAAATAAAATTATGATTAACTATTTTCCTAATTAAAACGTGACGCCATCTATGAAATATTTGTAATAGTCGATCCTACAATTTTCCGTCAACAAACTTCTTTAAAGCGCCATCTGTTCGAGACCGATGAAACTTACAATTAACTACAATAATCAACATTGACAATCATTTAATTTGTAATTAAAAATGTTTGGGCCATTCATCGAAATATAAATTGGACGAAATTATACATAAATGCCAACTTTCATGAAAATCGGTTGAGTAATTTCGGAATTCATAGTGGACAAATATCATGACACTGGAATTTTATATATTAAGATTCTGAATGCCTATCAATTTATTATACAATATTTACCAAAGCATGTTTAAAGAGTATATGGAGCGGCGAATCTCCTTAACGAAGTTGCTGGATGCAATTCTATCTCGATCGGCAGTTTGCAATGTCCCGTCGCGGCATATCGTTTAGCCGTAGGTTCTTACCCTCGCGTCTGGCTGAATTGATGTCAAGTATCAATTTATTAACCGAGGTCAATGTCGCCGCACCCACGACGCACTGTGAACTATATGTAAAGAACATAATAGCCTACTCATAACTGGACGTGACTTACTGGATACTAGCTTTTTAATACACTCGTTCTAGTAATAAATGTAATCATCAACTGTTATAATTTTATTAACGCCTCAGCTGATGTTATAAGATCCAGATTTCACAATAGCAGAAGGTGCTTTTAAAAACCTAGTAAATTTTCAAATTTTTGAAATAAATTTGGTATTTTAGAAACTTTTGTTGACCAATGCATCATATGGTTTTGCTCCGTTTATATGGACCTTAAACCCTTATAGTTTTGGACAGTCCAGGGGCTTACTACTAGCTTTTGCTCGCGTCTTCGCACGCCTTCATGTATATTTGCTCTATCCTTCGGGAACAGTATAATTTTATTAATTTCATTATAATTGGTTCAGTATTTGAGGTGTAAAGGCGTAACAAACAGATAAATATGTAATACTGTTATATTAGATTATAGTACAGTCATTTGGTAGAAAAAATAGAGGTTACCTGGAAAGTTTTCCGGGAGTTTTGAAAATTGACAATTTTATAGATTTTGACATGCTCTTTACGAATTTCAACATGGCCACCCTATATCTTTACCGCTCGCGCCACCATATTGGAATAATGGCGCCTAAACAGTTTTTTGACTATTAGTTTCAGGAAAAAAAGTTTATGATATAAATTGTAGGAAATTTTCCCTAGTTTTATTTTATATTGATATGTTTTTTCTGTAAAATGCGCCGGAAAGGAGTTATTATCAAAAAACTGTTTTTAAACGCCTTTTTTCCAATATGGCGGCGCGAGCAGCAAAGATACGAGGTGGCAAAGTTGAAATTCAGAAAGAGCACGTCCAAATCCAAATACGTTACGTAAAAAATTTATTTGAAAGTTCATAAAAAGAAACGCAATAGAATGAATAAATACATTTTGATGTAATATATATTTATACGTGTTTATTTATAGTGCATAATAAAGATATAATTATTTAAAAATCAATCAACCTCTTTTTCGAATAATAGAGACCATAAACAAAATACCTTTGTGTCTATGAATACGTTTTCAAATACAATCGTATAGAATAAATTCAATGATGTTCCTTATTATCCTACGTCGGTTAATGCGATCCGCAAACCCTGACCTCCGGCCCGCAAGTGGATCAATTGTCGCGCCGGACGTGACGTCACTCACGCACTTCCGTTCGCTAATTGCACGCGTCTGCGAGTCACATCCTGGGCTTTGGGAAGCTGCTTTATATCGATTAAGATTCGTTTGCGACTTCGCCTGGTATGACGAATTAACTAAAAAATAGTAATTCAAAATTAGATAGAGTTTTGGCTCCATGTATAATAGTAATTTATATTTTTGAAAATTCTAAACAGCATACTTTTTTTCCTATGATGTTGACATTAATGAAAATGAAAAAGTGGTGTAAATTTATTTTTGAAGCTATAGAAATTATATACAAAGTCATGCAATGTTGTCAGTAAATACAATGTTGAAACATAATGTAAAATATTAGGAATGGCTTAAATTAGATTTAGCTTATTTGGAAATGCAAGGACTCATATGATTAAAATTAAAATGTCTTTTTTTTTTGGAGGCAAACGAACAGGTGCGGCACCTGATGTTAAGTGATCACCACCGTCCATAGACACTTGCAACATCAGGAGAATCTAGAGAGAGAGAGAGAGGAGACGGGGAGGGGGAAAGGGAAGTGGGCTTCCGGCTTCTTACTGACCAAACGAAACGCAACAATGCAAGTACTGTTACTTCACGTCGGTTTTCTGTGAGAGAGTGGTACTACCCCGGACGAGCCGACCCATTCATGCTGAAACCAATTATAGCTTCAGCGTGGCTCTACCACCATTGTTTTTTTCATTGCTCTACCGCCTACAAATGTGTTATTCATTTGTGTCAATAACCACAACATAACTAATTTATAAAAGATTTTTACTGACAAATAATTACACTAGATACAAATATTATCAGACTTTACTTTAGAGTGTAAGTAGTAATAATAAAATATAACAAGAATACTACATAATAGAAAACAAACTCAAAATGAGCCTCGGTAAAATAAATAGCTACTAGGAAATAACGAAATCATTTCCTCTAGACTAGATTCGTAGGCTCCAAGTAAAATTTAATCGGATGTACAGCCGTGCAAAAAGTGAACTCCCATCTGTCGTTTCTTGCAATATTCAGTTTTATATGTATTTGGAACCAGGAAGATAGATGCATCTGATAGCATTTTTTGTTCACTTATGAAATTCTGTTCTCAAATTACACTTAATTTGGAATTTAATAAAACACATAATACGAGCTAGTTAGTCTTTGGTAGGTACATCTAGTGTACTGTTTCAGAGGAATAGGTCAAATTTACATGAACTAATCAGGAATTACTTAGAAAAAAATAGTTTATAAAAAAAAATGGAACTTTGTAATCAGAATAATTGTTTGTTAATTTCTATGAAAATCTTGATAATTTGCTTCTCTCTATGCCCATTCACGGAGGCATTTTAACTGCTTCTTTTTTGTTATATAAGTGAAGTGTAATTCCCCATGGGAGTGCTTTCAAATTCTGATCCGCAACCTTTCTGTATGACCAAAAATGGTGGGAGTGAGCACTGTGCCGGATAGTGTGTTGAAAACACCGGTTCTCGTTAAGCAACGTCGAGCGCGATCAGTACTTGGATGTGTGTCCGCCTGCAGATACCGCGTGACGTTGCCTTTTTAGTGTATTTTGTTAATTAAAATGTTATTAATACAAAAGCTCCACTTTTATCGTAAGTCTTTAGGACCCACTCTTTTTTTATTTTAGTTTCACTATTTAATCGTATCATAATAATTGAGATGAAATGGTATATGTGTTTACTTAAGGGTGAGCCTGATGTTTTTATATAAAAAAATAATTTGTCAAATATTTTTAAGCCCCATAAGGGTTGAATTTTCATGAATTTAATGCACACTTAAGTTATTTAAGGTATTATTTAAGCTGGAAGTTGTTGGTTAGTTTAATTATTATACAATTAAGTCAAACGTACAATTAATGGTTTGTGGCTTAGGGAGGATTACGTATGTAATTTGTTTGAATTAACTGCTTACGTTATTATTATGTAACCATTTAAGCAATTATAAGTTGCATTTGTTAAATTTTACTGCTTAACATAATGATATATGTACCTTAGATATACTCTAAAATGTCTCAAAAGCTCTGTCCACCAGTAAGCTTCTATTATAATTTATTCTTATTTTGGCAAAGTTGAAATTCAGAAAGAGCACGTCCAAATCCAAATACGTTACGTAAAAAATTTATTTGAAAGTTCATAAAAAGAAACGCAATAGAATGAATAAATACATTTTGATGTAATATATATTTATACGTGTTTATTTATAGTGCATAATAAAGATATAATTATTTAAAAATCAATCAACCTCTTTTACGAATAATAGAGACCATAAACAAAATACCTTTGTGTCTATGAATACGTTTTCAAATACAATCGTATAGAATAAATTCAATGATGTTCCTTATTATCCTACGTCGGTTAATGCGATCCGCAAACCCTGACCTCCGGCCCGCAAGTGGATCAATTGTCGCGCCGGACGTGACGTCACTCACGCACTTCCGTTCGCTAATTGCACGCGTCTGCGAGTCACATCCTGGGCTTTGGGAAGCTGCTTTATATCGATTAAGATTCGTTTGCGACTTCGCCTGGTATGACGAATTAACTAAAAAATAGTAATTCAAAATTAGATAGACTTTTGGCTGCATGTAGTAATTTCTATTTTTGAAAATTCTAAAAAGCATACCTTCTTTTACCTATGATGTTGACATTAATGGTTGACTGGTAGAGAATGCCTTCGGCATTAAGTCCGCTATTGCGTATTTAGCGCATAATGTATAATTGCATTTCGTTCGGTCAGTGAGAGCGCCGGAGGCCCACCTCCCCTCCTCGCTTCTTCTCTCCCTCCGCTAATCGCTTCCCCCAAAGGGTGGCAACGCACTTGCGACTCCTCTCGTGTTGTTAGTGTCCATGGACGGTGGTGATCACTTAACAGCAGGTGACCCACATGTTCGTTTGCCACTTATGACATAAAAAAAAACGCATGTGTTGGTGCACTTGAGAGCCAGTCCTATCTAGGCTTAGCTTGTTAACCACCTTAGACCGCATCGTCATATAACATCAGATGAGATTGCGGTCAAACGCTATAAAGTATTTAAAAAAAAACACGATTAAACTCGTCAGACTGACTCTTTTTGATCTGTGTCGTTTCGAAATCAGCCAATGCCTAATCAACTAGTTCATTAGTCGAGAAGCTTGTGATCGATGATGCTGACCGTGTGTTTCTGTTGATTTGTATCGTTTACTATTAAGTGCTGTCACTATGTCGTATTATTATTAAAAATATACAACTGAGTACATTTAACAGTATAGCTGTGGTTGATATTTCTTTGAACATATATTTTTTTATTTGAAACCAATCACCCTTGCACTTTCGTACCGCTACTAGTGAAGAAAATGAGCTAACTAAACGTTAACCTTTAATTCTGTCAATATGTTTGAAGATATCCTTGCAATCTTCTGTAGCTCTCACTTTTTATATGGAT
>MU159342.1:164416-181123 GCA_015888305.1 Antheraea pernyi | reverse complement strand
AATTAAAAGTATGAAAGGAGATCACGCTACGCGTCAGTTCGTTCACTCCATAATTTTTTAGAATTGAAGTCCAACAATGATTATGTACATATAAATTCGTTTTCAGAAAATCCTCTCTCCATTTTATAGCAATCCTTTTAAGAGTTATGGCGATTTCTTACGGAGAATTCGGACAAAGGGTGATCGAAGAATGTTTTCCTTTACCGTTTTGAAATATTCGAATAAACTTTTATAATTCTGCATTGTTGAAATCTCCAAATAAAAATGTAACGTCTAGACAAGTTAACTAAGGAGATACTTTTAGTTTAGTTTTAGGTATTGTGTCCTGTTTTGAGTTAAATCCAGGGTCGTCTCCGAGGAAACCATAGAACAGTCACACGGTTTGCAAATTTTAATACGACACGGAAAAAAATGGTGGCATCCCAATGCAGCGCGCGCGTGTGTGCGTCCGCTCAACCCACACATATACACGTCGTGTCGGTGCATGCTTTACGCGCGGAAAAAAGTGCTGCGTTATTGATTTTTCTGTACAGCCACTAGGGGGGTTCATGGGGGGTGGGGGGAGGCGCCCGCGGCCTGAAAAACCGTCTGCTGAAAAAACCCGAGACGAAAAGGCACCCCTCCCTTTTTAATTGGTAACGTAGTGTCAATAGGGCTAATCCCGGGCTCGTAATAGCCTCCTTTTGTGTTACGAATGCAATTCTCTAGTAGGTAGCATTTAGTTCTATAGGTACATTACTTGAGAACGTAGAGAATTGCATTCGTAACACAAAAGGAGGCTATTACGAGCCCGGGATTAGCCCTATTGACACTACGTTACCAATTAAAAAGGGAGGGGTGCCTTTTCGTCTCGGGTTTTTTCAGCAGACGGTTTTTCAGGCCGCGGGCGCCTCCCCCCACCCCCCATGAACCCCCCTAGTGGCTGTACAGAAAAATCAATAACGCAGCACTTTTTTCCGCGCGTAAAGCATGCACCGACACGACGTGTATATGTGTGGGTTGAGCGGACGCACACACGCGCGCGCTGCATTGGGATGCCACCATTTTTTTCCGTGTCGTATTAAAATTTGCAAACCGTGTGACTGTTCTATGGTTTCCTCGGAGACGACCCTGGATTTAACTCAAAACAGGACACAATACCTAAAACTAAACTAAAAGTATCTCCTTAGTTAACTTGTCTAGACGTTACATTTTTATTTGGAGATTTCAACAATGCAGAATTATAAAAGTTTATTCGAATATTTCAAAACGGTAAAGGAAAACATTCTTCGATCACCCTTTGTCCGAATTCTCCGTAAGAAATCGCCATAACTCTTAAAAGGATTGCTATAAAATGGAGAGAGGATTTTCTGAAAACGAATTTATATGTACATAATCATTGTTGGACTTCAATTCTAAAAAATTATGGAGTGAACGAACTGACGCGTAGCGTGATCTCCTTTCATACTTTTAATTATCAGGGTTAAAAGATTTCGGTTTTCTCCTTGCAAGTATTATTTGTATACATAAACCTAACGTGCAAGCTCGTGACAGCCGCACAACACTAATTGCAAACGCAGACTAACGTAAAAAAAGAATCTCATTAAAAAAATAATAAAGGAAACGCTTCGGACATTTTTATTCACGGTGGCAATGACAGAAATTGCTCCGTCCCGCTCACTCGATATTGTTCCGTGGAGCTAGTCATCAGTCCATCTTTGTCTCCCGCTTCCTTTTTTTGAATGTGCAAAATATAAAAACGCCAGGGGGGGGGAGGGGCGCGTGTTTACCGCTCTACAGTTGTGTGCGGCGCTGCGATAATGCTTGTTTTAGGGCTTTGGCCCGATCGTAAGTCAATACGTGCTTTATGTCCGACCGACACTAGTGAAATGTCTGGAAATCGAATAAGAATACCGTATTTGAATCGGTTGTTTTTTGTCAAACTTTTTTATTAATATAAATAATGCCTTTTCATAGAAAGCGTTTCAGCTACCGTGGACAGAGGTTGTATTTAAGTGTAGTGTTAGAAAAAGGTGACCACCTTTCTCTATGCCTTTCACCGTCTACAATTAGCGCTCTGTTAATCATAAGACAACAAGTGGTCGAGGCTGGTTTTTGTGGACTGGACTCGATTGATGGGTGATGACGGAAGCGACTGGCAGTCGATAGGTGTCAGTGAATCCGAGTACTTGGTACAGACACTATATGATTAACGAAGATTTAGAAGCAGCATAAACTGGCATTTCATGGCTCAAGTTAATAAAAATAAAACAATTCGTATAAATTTTGACGTATATATATATCGACAGGAATCCATTTTTGAATATGATTTCATTCTAAAATCTATACTCCAGATCAGAGCTTCCCAACCTTTTTTCATTACCGTACCTGTTCTCTGGTAACTCTATATCCATTACTAAAAATGTGTCTCGATTCTCTTAAGATCTGTCTATTGTTAATCTTAATTTTGAAATATATGTGGTACTATCTTTAAAGCCTTGTGATCTATAGAGAGTTACAGTAAGAGTCCCTTTAAGTACATTAAAATTTTTTTTATCATTCTATTATTTATTTATTGTTACTTTACTACATTGTAATTATGTTTATATAAGTAAACTGTTGTAACTTCTCAATATTTCTGCCATTATCCATATAACTTTCACGTACCCCAATGGGACCCCGCGTACCACAGGTTGGGTATAGACTGCTCGAGATTATTATGGGTTTAATTTTACTTTGTATTCTTTTACCATAATCTGGAGTCTCACTTCGTTGTTGTTAACAAAACCTTTGCCTTTCTGTCGACAAGCTTCACGGAACATAAATTTGTTTCATATATCAAATAAAGTAAACGCTTTACATATATATTTAAGATTAGTAACTTTAAATTTTGAATTTTTTAATTCTTAATTGAATTGTTAAGCTAATTTTAATTGCCATTTAGTCCACACATGTATCTATACATATTAATAAAATTGAATTCACAGTTGTTTTATCAGAATACTCATCGAAACGGTTGAACCGATGTTGATGAGATTTCCTTTGGGGTATTTTGGGATGTAAGGGGTGTCGAATAACATCATAAGACTTGAGACACCCAAGCCAACCTCACCTGCACGTGGTGCACCCTGAATAACGAACGAGGCAATGGCGAAAGCGTAGGTAGGGTTTTACAGCCTGACTGGGTCGCAACCACCATGTATATGGCGAAAAAGCCCGTAATAGTGATTCGCTTCTGCGGATCGCGTTTCGGGATCAGCCTGTGCATATCCAGCTTTTTGCAGGCCGGCATGACAGCGGCGACCGGCGATGGATAGTGTGTCACTCACTACTAAAGTACTACGTTCACAACACGACACCCTGAAGTTTCCTAGGTCCGTTCCCTCGGCGTGGAGCCCTTGAGTACGCTGCTCGCGTGATACAGTGACACAAAATCTTACATCACTGCGACAACATTACACATATCACCTCCACACCCGTGCACGCATACACGCTTACACATATCACCTCCACACACGTGCATGCATACACGCTTACACATGCAGGTGGAAGGGTTTAATTTTTTCCCCTTATCGAACTGAAATTGTTTAGAATATTATCCGATACGAAATATATATATGGGTTGTTGAGGTATGTATGCTTGGTACACATATATGTTTCAATAACTCATATATGTATGAATAGTTAGCTTAGCTTAGGTTAGCTTACATAGGTCGCGAATTGCATGTATCAGGCAACAGCCAAAGCCGAGGTGTGCCGCGCACCCTTGAGCTAGTTGTCAAAATAAAATTGGCTGAGTGCCTTAAGCGCTCGCCATAGTAGTCCGGTGAAGCTGTTAAGACCTTGCTTGGTCAATAGCGTAGTCAGTTCGAAAAAAAAAAAAAAGGGATTTATGAAGTAGGTTCAGATATATTTATTTAGGTTTTTTTATTATCAGGGTGGGACAAGGTCCGCCGGGCCCGCTAGTGTTTAATAAAAGTAACTTAAAGTCAGCAAGACAAGTTGCAACAAAAATTACAATAAAAAAACGAATCTGTCACAATTACACCAGAACAAAGTCACGGACATAATCTAGTTCGTAAATAATTGTATACTTTATCTAATAACTAGATTAATAGCAATTATATAGTTACATACGGTAATTTCTTACACACAGACAAGTTGACCTTATTTTAGAGAATGCTAGAGTAACAAATCTAAAAATGATTACATTGATACAAATGCATTAGCTAAACGCGGTCTCAGACTCTTCAACCGCAGACGGAGGAGGTTACCTAAATGTTTTCTTTAAAACGACCGCTCAATGGAACTAGCTGACCGTGAAGTAACTGTACCGAATGCACTAATATATGTAGATCTTGCTGGTTTTACAGTTCACAAATAACTATAAAGTATTCATACAATAAGATCGTAATTTATTAACAGTATTACTTTAAATATACTGCGTGACGCTTGACCTCAGTCACACCTGACAGAAAGTCAGGACGAAGCTTAGGATGTATCGCGTGAGCTCAGTAAAAACTTATTCACTCATCTTCAAGACCTTTCTACTATACTAGCCTATGCCCGCGACTTCGTACGCGTGGAATAGTTAATTTGGGCTAACACGCAGCGGAAGCACTCAAGAGGAAAAAAACACCGATTTTGAAATATTCTTCATTGGTGCTCTAATCATCTGCTTCATCACGCTAAGACCAATAGGGGTTTTTTTTATATCAAAAGGAGGCAAACGAACAGGTGGGTCACCTGATGTTAAGTGATCACCACCATCACAACGTTGCCAGCCTGTGTATGAGGAAAGGGAAAGGGGGATAGGAGGTGGGCCTCCGGCGCTCTCACTGACCGAGCGAAACCTAACAATGCAACAAGCACTGTTAGTTCGCGTCGGTGTTCTGGCTCTACCACCTAAAAAAGCAGTTGAACCTACATTACTCGACGCAGCGTCCAAACCTGCTAATCACTCAGCCATCCTCGCTTTCTATTCGATCATCTACCTTATGTAAATAACTTATGTGCAAAATTTCATAGTTCTGAGCCCATCCGTTTAGACTGTTACTTGCCTATTAGTTTTGTTTTGAAAATTTTATTGATATAAGCAGCGATATCTTTTGCATAAATCGTTGCTTCTATACCTCAGAACGAAATACACATTATAGTACAGGAAGTAATAAATAATCTAATGCAATCCACTTTATTACAGCTTGTAATTAAATTAATTTAATATTAAAATATATTCCTTTTAGATTTACTTTTACGGGTAATTTAACTTTTAAGTCACGGACATAATCTAGTTCGTAAATAATTGTATACTTTATCTAATAACTAGATTAATAGCAATTATATAGTTACATACGGTAATTTCTTACACACAGACAAGTTGACCTTATTTTAGAGAATGCTAGAGTAACAAATCTAAAAATGATTACATTGATACAAATGCATTAGCTAAACGCGGTCTCAGACTCTTCAACCGCAGACGGAGGAGGTTACCTAAATGTTTTCTTTAAAACGACCGCTCAATGGAACTAGCTGACCGTGAAGTAACTGTACCGAATGCACTAATATATGTAGATCTTGCTGGTTTTACAGTTCACAAATAACTATAAAGTATTCATACAATAAGATCGTAATTTATTAACATTATTATTTTAAATATACTGCGTGACGCTTGCTTGACCTCAGTCACACCTGACAGAAAGTCAGGACGAAGCTTAGGATGTAACGCGTGAGCTCAGTAAAAACTTATTCACTCATCTTCAAGACCTTTCTACTATACTAGCCTATGCCCGCGACTTCGTACGCGTGGAATAGTTAATTTGGGCTAACACGCAGCGGAAGCACTCAAGAGGAAAAAAACACCGATTTTGAAATATTTTTCATTGGTGCTCTAATCATCTGCTTCATCACGCTAAGACCAATAGGGTTTTTTTTTTTATATCAAAAGGAGGCAAACGAACAGTTGGGTCACCTGATGTTAAGTGATCACCACCGTCCATAGACACTAGCAACACCAGGGGAGTCGCAAATGCGTTGCCAGCCTGTATATGGGGGAGGGGGTAGGGGATAAGGAAAGGGGGATAGGAGGTGGGCCTCCGGCGCTCTCACTGACCGAACGAAACGTAACAATGCAAGCACTGTTACTTCACGTCGGTGTTCTGTGAGAGGGTAATACTACCCCGGGCGAGCTAACACATTCATGTTGAAACTAATACTAACTACAGCATGGCTCTACCACCTACAAAAAGCAGTTGAACCTACATTAATCGACGCAGCGTCCAAACGTGCTAATCACTCAGCCATCGTCGCTTCCTATTCGATCATCTACCTTATATAAAGAACTCATGTGCAAAATTTTATAATTCTGAGCCCATCCGTTTAGACTGTTACTTGCCTATTAGTTTTGTTTTGAAAATTTTATTGATATAAGCAGCGATCTAACGTGGTCCGCGAATGAAAAACGAAAAAGGTACCCGATAAAGTCACCGTTTACTCCGACGCCGACCTTACGCGTCGTTTTATTGCGATCGTGCCCGTGGCCTCGCTCCTTCTTACCTCATAACACAGTTTCTGCACTTTCCGGGTGTTTTTTTTTATTCTTTATTTTCATCCCTCTCATCTGAGGCGCGTGTGTGTGTGTAAAAACTTTTTAAGTAAGCCTACACTGTAGGCTGACAGTTACGTTTCCTTTGCCATTTGCAAGTTTGTTGTCGACATTTCTCATAGTTTGATTTAAGATTAATTCGTTTTTTTTTATACACGCCGCTGAAACATTAATCAGTGTCAATCAGTACTTCATCGTTGTTGTATAACCTTAACTATTTAAATTATTGTTCATACATACCCAAAATAGATAAGTCGCCTCACACTAAAATGGTCGTTTACTTAATAAAACACTTTACAAGCTATTGCATTACTTAAGGAATTAAGACATAAGTAAATCAGGCAGTTAAAAAACAATTTCTTTTTCGAAGCGAAACTTTTTGCCTATGAAATTTTGATCAACACTGTGGTCAACACTGTGTCGTGTCGGGTAGAGTGGGAGCAGTTTCTCGCCTGCCTTCGGGTATTGGAGAACAGTGAGACATACGCTCTTCTCGCTTTCTTTCTTTCTCATTATCCTTGGTTTTGTGTACATACGGTGTTAAGGTGGTGTGGCGGTCACTGAATACAACCTGTGCTATTCAAAACTGATTGATGAATAATTTAAATGTTTCCCTGTAATATAAACGTTTCACTGCTATCGTGTGTCTTTATGGTAACATCATTTTAACTAGTGTTTGATAATTCAGTGTGGTCGAAGATTAATTCTAACTAGAGGTCGCAATTCGATCATAATTAAAGAATCTTTTAATTCTCAATATTGTTGAAGTTTGTTTTGCCAAAGAGTATATACATGTTGTAAATTAGTAGACAAGGGTCGTAAAATATGATGAATAGAGGCATAAGTTCAAACAAAATAAAGAAAATCGTTCGGAAATCATAGGAGAAAATGTACGAAACTGTTTTATCTTCGCCTATTTTATACATAAATTGTTAAAAAAGAGTATTATACAAAAAAGTACTGTTAAAAATACAGTAAAAAGTCGAATAAATAATGACATAGGTCGTTGAGTAAATACGTGGGTGCAGAGTCTTTTCATCAAAATTTAATTAAAGGTATTTCATTAAGGAAAAAAAAAAGAATTTCTTTTAAGAAATATAAGAAATCAAACGTAGTTACGATGCGTTCAAGGAAAATTTCTTCCGTCTCTCTCTAACGTGGTCCGCGAATGAAAAACGAAAAAGGTACCCGGTAAAGTCACCGTTTACTCCGACGCCGACCTTACGCGTCGTTTTATTGCGATCGTGCCCGTGGCCTCGCTCCTTCTTACCTCATAACACAGTTTCTGCACTTTCCGGGTGTTTTTTTTTATTCTTTATTTTCATCCCTCTCGTCTGAGGCACGAGTATGTGTGTGTAAAAACTTTTTAAGTAAGCCTACACCGTAGGCTCAAAGTTACGTTTCCTTTGCCGTTTGCAACTTTGTTGTCGACGTTTCTCATAGTTTGATTTAAGATTAATTCCGATTTATTTCTATGCACGCCGCTGAAACATTGACCAGTGTCAATCAGTACTTCATTGTTGTTGTGCATACATACCCAAAGTAGATAAGTCGCCTCACACTAAAATGGTCGTTTACTTAATAAAACACTTTAAAAACATTTCGAGGCATTTTCATGTTGTAGAACAATCCGCAAGCTATTGCATTACTTAAGGAATTAAGACATAAGTAAATTAGGCAGTTAAAAAACAATTTCTTTTTCCAAGCCAAACTTTTTGCCTATTAAATTTTGGTCAACACTGTGGTTAACACTGTGTCGTGTCGGGTAGAGTGGGAGCAGTTTCTCGCCTGCCTTTGGGTATTAGTGAACAGTGAGACATACGCTCTTCTCGCTTTCTTTCTTTCTCATTATCCTTGGTTTTGTGTACATACGGTGTTAAGGTGGTGTGGCGGTCACTGAATACAACCTGTGCTATTCAAAACTGATTGATGAATAATTTAAATGTTTCCCTGTAATATAAACGTTTCACTGCTATCGTGTGTCTTTATGGTAACATCATTTTAACTAGTGTTTGATAATTCAGTGTGGTCGAAGATTAATTCTAACTAGAGGTCGCAATTCGATCATAATTAAAGAATCTTTTAATTCTCAATATTGTTGAAGTTTGTTTTGCCAAAGAGTATATACATGTTGTAAATTAGTAGACAAGGGTCGTAAAATATGATGAATAGAGGCATAAGTTCAAACAAAATAAAGAAAATCGTTCGGAAATCATAGGAGAAAATGTACGAAACTGTTTTATCTTCGCCTATTTTATACATAAATTGTTAAAAAAGAGTATTATACAAAAAAGACTGTTAAAAATACAGTAAAAAGTCGAATAAATAATTAAAAACCTTTTAACCTCTGCCACGTATAGTTGGTTAAGATAGGTCGTTGAGTAAATACGTGGGTACACAGTCTTTTCATCAAAATTTAATTAAAGGTATTTCATTAACGAAAAAAAAGAATTTCTTTTAAGAAATATAATTACGGCTTCGTTAAACTCTAGTTTGCTGAACGTCTCAAGAGAAAAAAGCGCTTTCAACGGACCTCACTATAAAAAAATCGAGACGGATCTCTGTAATACATTTTCACAAATTTAGAAATAAAATGAATAATTAAACTACATAAAACCGAAAACTTACGTAATGCCCATTTATAAACGAAAGGTCAATAAATAAATTTTACGAAGAAATATAAGACTATTGGGATTTTATCTTCATATATTACAAACGAGAAAGTTTGTGAGGACGAATGGATATTTGTTACTCTTTGACACAAAAACTACTATTTCTCATAGTTTGATTTAAGATTAATTCCGATTTATTTCTATGCACGCCGCTGAAACATTGACCAGTGTCAATCAGTACTTCATTGTTGTTGTGCATACATACCCAAAGTAGATAAGTCGCCTCACACTAAAATGGTCGTTTACTTAATAAAACACTTTAAAAACATTTCGAGGCATTTTCATGTTGTAGAACAATCCGCAAGCTATTGCATTACTTAAGGAATTAAGACATAAGTAAATTAGGCAGTTAAAAAACAATTTCTTTTTCCAAGCCAAACTTTTTGCCTATTAAATTTTGGTCAACACTGTGGTTAACACTGTGTCGTGTCGGGTAGAGTGGGAGCAGTTTCTCGCCTGCCTTTGGGTATTAGTGAACAGTGAGACATACGCTCTTCTCGCTTTCTTTCTTTCTCATTATCCTTGGTTTTGTGTACATACGGTGTTAAGGTGGTGTGGCGGTCACTGAATACAACCTGTGCTATTCAAAACTGATTGATGAATAATTTAAATGTTTCCCTGTAATATAAACGTTTCACTTCTATCGTGTGTCTTTATGGTAACCTCATTTTAACTAGTTTATGACAATTCAGTGTGATCGAAGATTAATTCTAACTAGAGGTCGAAATTCGATCTTAATTAAATTGATGGCGCTAGTGTCAATGTATATTTATAATATGGTGGCGCTAATATCAATGTTCCGGTCGTGTTGTAGTCTCGTCTCTTGAATGTGATGCAGCGACACCGGAGGTGGACGGTGACAATAGTGATACAGATTTATATTTTATTTGTCAAATAAGTTGGAAGAAATCCCGTCGCCTTAGAGTTATTTTCGCGTGCGCTGCTGGTAAATTTTGAGTTGCATGAATGTAACGTATGGTATCTATCATTCTAACTCATTTTATAAATACCGAATTGAGTTTGTTTGTTACGCTTTCACGCCCTAACTACTAAGCCGATCATTGTGAAAAGAATAAAGAGGAGTTTTCTTCTAGAAAACTTACTATTCAAGGGGGGTATATAAAATTAAATTAGATCGAGGCAGGCCGCAAACAAACGCTAGACATTTATAAATATATGAAGCTCAGAAGAAATTTTAAGCGGCTGTTAAAATTAATATTACATAAGTCACATACATTGTTTTATAAAAACTTACGCGATCTAAAACAGTACATAATAATTGTCGCATATTATATAGGTATATGATAATCACAATTACTGCTAAAAACAGTAAAAAAACTTCGAACTATCAACGCTTTTTTTTATTCACAGATGTCATATTCATTCCGTTTATCATTCATATTAGGCTCCCATCGAAAATCAGCGCTGCAGTATTACTTATTGTATTGCAGATTTTTGCTGAATGGGTTCGCCAATTATTGGACATCTATTTTTCATTTTTAAAATGTATTTTTTTTCTGTCTAATTATTATGTAATTTAATTTAATTGTATGGTTGTTCCAACAATAAAGTATTTCTTTCTTATATTTAAATATTATATAGTCTATGCGACACTCGCACAACTGAGTCGATTTTATCAAACTATATGCTAAAATCCATAGAATTATGAAACCGCTTACACTTACAAACTCACAGGTTTGTTACTGTATGCTAAAATCCATCGAGCTTTTTAAACAATAGAACATCCAAAAAAGATAAACATACATAGATAATGATTAAAACATAACCTCCTTCGGCACAACAATATTTAATCCTACCCAACTGGTGTTGTGAACATTATGAATAATAACATTTATTATAATATCTTTATTCTACAAATTCACGGGAATTAAAACCATTATTTTGATTTCCAAACGTAATATTTCACTAAATCTAGCACAATTTGAAAATGGAACGGAATCGTTTGTCCGAAACTAAAAAAAAACAATCATTACCTAGACGTGATACACGAGCGGAGGGGGCCCGCATGGCACGTTATCTAACTACCCCTTTACGACCAATATAAGTAGAGCTATGGGGAAGACTCGTAGTTCTTTTGTTGATTCTTTTAAGCGTGTAACGAGGGAGGCGGGGGAGGTCATATTTTATGGGTGTGTTGCACATTTTTGCATGGAGCTCTGCACGCGACCGGGCCCAGCTCGAGCTCAACTCTGCAAGCCCACACAATACCTACGCACTGGGGAGAGTGGACGCTTTTAACGAGCACGTATATATACCACGTGTATGTGTGTAATCTATAAAAATATATTAAAATAGGTTAATAAAACAGTCACTTGTCTACTCTGTGTCAACCAATTTTCTTTTCTTTTTGTTGATTAGTACTTAGTGACCAGCTTTAATGTTATCAATAATCAATTCGTTTTCTCGTACCATCGACGAATAGAAGCCCATATTTATTTTTCTTCCGTCTATAATCTATACTTCCATACTTACTAATAATATAAAACTAAAGATTTTGTTTGCTTGAACGCGCCAATGTCATGAACTACTGGCCCGATTTCAACAAATATCTCAGTGTTAGATAGCTCATTTTATTGAGGAAGAATATATCATCAAGCTAAGAGTAATAGGAGCGGAGCACTAATAAAGAACGTTTGAAAATGATTTTTTTTCCTTTTGAGAGTTTCAGCGTAGTTTCAGCGTTAGTCCGAACTATCTATTCAACGCGGACAAAGTCACTGACAGAAGCTAGTCTAGAATGTTTGTATAATAAATACTCAATACAACTCAGGAATAAATACTAGTTAATACCACCTAAGATTGTGGCACGTAACTGTAATGTATAATATGTATTTCTAAAAATGCCCATCGTCTGCGCCCATCTTATAGAAATCGATATATCATCACACTAAGAGCAATAGGAGCGGAACACAAATAAATAACGTTTCAAAATGATTTTTTTTCTCTTTGAGAGCTTTCGCCGCGTGTTAGCGATAGCCCAAAGTATCGTACAAAGTCGCGGTCAGAAGCTAGTCTAGAATGTTTGTATAATAAATACTCAATACTACTTATAAACACGCAAATAAAAGTTTATATTCTTATTATGATCGAAATTTGACCACAAGACGACCAGTAATAAAATTAAATTAGACAGTAAAGTAACAATGTCGAATTTTAGTTAAATGTTTTATATGCACCGTTTTCCAACAAAACAATTCTTACGCAAAAAAAGAACGGATATAGTAATCGGCCAAGGAGAGAAAGAGATAAAACTATTTAATAAACAATAGTGAGTACAGTACCCGTCAATCTTTTTTTTTCGCTCTGAATTTAGACATAAATTCGGTATTGTGTGTAATATAGTCAAAAGTTTACTACAAAACAAGGTTAAATTATTATCATAGGAACCTACTTTATTTATTCTTAAATTGTCTCGACGTTATACATATAATATAATACGTAGTTGTACTTAAAGTGGTATTCTGTGCAACTATATTTAAAGTGGTTAAAAACTTTGGCGAGGTCTATAAAGTATATGAATAAAAGACAAGTTGTATTATTGGTTAACTAATAATTGTTTATGTACAAACTTAACTTTGATTATGAAAGAAGCTTTTTTGTGTATATAAATTCGGTATTGTGTGTAATATAGTTAAAAGTTTACTACAAAACAAGGTTAAATTATTATCATAGGAACCTAATTTATTTATTCTTAAATTGTCTCGACGTTATACATATAATATAATACGTATTTGTACTTAAATTGGTATTCTGTGCAACTATATTTAAAGCGGTTAAAAACTTTGCCGAGGTCTGTAAAGTATATGAACAAAAGGACAAATTGTATTTATTGTACAACTAATAACTGATTATGTACCAACCAGTTAACTTTGATTAAGAAAGATGCTTTTTTTGTGTAAGAAAATCTGACATTTAGTAAATTCGCACCAACACATTTCTGGTCTTCGGACGCCATTATTCTTAGAGTATACTGTAATCACCTTTCAGTATTGCCGCAATAAAAAATAAATATGTACGTATTTTTAAGCGCAATATTTTTAGCACTATTATTAAGTGGAAATACGAAACGTCGACCGCTTTGTTATGAAATAAAATCGAGGGAGTATTATTTAAAAATAACAAACCACATAGGTACATCGAAATCCGGACGCGGTTACCGAAAATCATATTAATAAGTGACGTTAAAAAATCCACTCCCCGGAATTGAGGGTGGGAAGCACGGTGGGGGGAGAGTGCAGGTGGGGTTGCAAATGTTTTTATTTTTCACGATCGGTGGATTGCAGCGAGAGCAATGATCGATGGAATTAACGTGCGCAACACTGACCGACGCGAGTTCGATTTGAATTTCGAACAACGTTGTTAAGATAAAAGAAGGAAACGGCTTTTTTAAATTTAATTTAATCTATGGAAACCAACCTTCTAGATTATTACTGCCATTATCGGGTGCGTAATAATATTACAAGATTTACAAGTGCCTTGTGATCATTTGAATGTTCTAACAAGATGGTGGCCTTGTTAGAACTTACCATAGAGTTTTTGTGGCGTCTCATAATCCATGCTCCGTGGTATTATCTTCCAACCAGTAGTCCGGTGAAGCTGTAAAGGCCTTGTTAGGCCAATAGCATAGTCAGTTCTTCCAAAAACTTTCAACCACTTAACTTGTACACAATAACTGAACTATATGATGTAAAATAGCACCAATATTACTAAATATAGAGTGAAAAAGCACAAGATTATGAATAAAAACATAAAGACTAACATCGCACCAAAAACCCTTAGGAAACGACATAATGTACCTTAATAAAAATCAGTTGGTTTTTATGCTGAGAAACTGATCTTCACAGAGCTTATATAGGATTGTTTTGGCATTACTGTAGCAGCGTTATTATTACTTCTTAGTATTTTATAAGTTTCCACAGTTTCCTCAGATGTTAAATAAGGATGTGGCCTAAGCTGGTAAACACGTTACCCCTAGTGGAGGCAGGAATCGCAAGTACAACTGCTGGTACACACCCATAGGAACTTGGCCATAGATTTTTCAACTTGTACGTGGTAGCTAACGAGGTGGGCATTAGAGAGAACTACGCTTGGTTTCATCACGACCTTTCATTTTTCATCACCGTTTCATCACCATGTTTCATCACCGAAAACATCGACGTTCTTGTTATGACTGAGTCATCATCACCTCAAATCGTAGTATCAGTTATTAGAGTACTTAAACACTAAAGAACAGAGTTTAATTATTCCAATTGACACAATACAATTCTTAAAAGCTTAATTTCTAGAATAGTCGAATTCAGTTGACGATAGAAATTAATTAAAAATCAAGTTTCTTGAATTCGTTTTGAGATGCCGAAAAAAAATGAATGGGTATTTACTCATATCTTTGCATATAACATTATAAAATGCCAGTGTGCATGTAATAGTAATTCTTACACATATAAACGATTTGACTTATTTTGATACTTTTTTTTGTTATTGTAGTTATGAGATAGACGGCTTTTAGCTATAGTTGGACCAGGTATGTGACGCTGCTGTTAATCCAAAAATATTTATTTGTACTTCTCACTACAACAAAAAAAATATAATCTCAAATATTCAGCCTTCCAACCGAATTTTATTATGTTAACATCTCGCAACTATTCGGGCATTGATTGAAGAAATCTCAGGGCTAAATCAAAGTATACCGCTACAACATTTTTTAATGCCATGGCATGATATCTATCACCCTTAACTTGAGAATATATTGGCAAGTACGTATATGGATATTCCAACAACTGCACTTGAGAAACTATCGCTCTGAGTTTTCTATAATAATACCATCGAATTCCGCAGCATCGTTTAACCTAATAACCCTGATAGATCTGCATCTAAAACGAAGCTTTTGGTTAAAGCCCTCAAAGCGCTGAGTCCAAAGGTACTGGCAATTCATATTTAACAATCTAAATATATCAGTCACTCTACACCATCCTAAGTGTCAATAAATGTCTTTCCAATAAAGAATGAAAAAGCTAATCTGAGTTTCATATATCAATTACATAGAAACCACCCGACGGGCGTCCGTAAAAAATATATGAACGCATAAAAATCTTTCCGGCGTGCAATGTTTTTTTTTTTATTATTGTCTACTGCCGTGCATCCCCACACTGAATGATATTGGATAAGCTATATCCTATATATATTTCCATTCGCTTCCGTTTACAAATTAAACACACCCACGTTTATGTGATGGGGTTACCTTCCCCCTTTCTGTATATGGATATTATAGGGCCGTATTGAGGGGGGTCAAAATACATCAACACAAAGTAACTTGCCACCGTTCTTCATTGAATGGAGGTAGGTTGTGTGGCATTTTCCTGTCATTTAATATTATTTCTGCAATAATAGAGATCGCAACGAACAAAATGAAAAACTTTTATTCTTTTCTTTTAGTTTAATCATTTCTCGAGCATGTCACCTGGTTGAGTGATGATGTGGCACAAAATAGAAACACGCTAAGCTTATATGTAGTAGCTCTAAAATGCAGGTGCCAGAACACGTCTATAATTGCCTAGAGACAGATTTTGAGACAGAGAGAGAGGTTGGTAGCTAGCCAGGCAGGCTTTAAAAGATGCATACCACCTAAGTTTTCATCACATTTTTTTAATTATACCCTCCGATTCCTTATAGGATTCGAAACCGGAATAACAGAGACCGCTGTCGATAGACCTCGACGTGCAATGTTAATAAGTTTCTTTTACGATAACAACATCAGTACAATGTGAAATTAGAAAATAATCTACAACAATCTATATTAATTAAGAGTTCAGTGCCTGAATTATGGTATTAATATGTATATTAGGCTGTAGCCTATAATCGCGATTTTAAATGGCAAAATTTTGAGATAATATTATTATTTCACCCCTGCTAGTGTTATACCTCGTTTCGTATCTGTTCGCATTCGTATATAATGATTTATACGTCGTACACATTTGGCATAATTGAAAAATGGCGCGTGCCATTATGCCGCGACACCTCTGGACTGCACGATTAATGAGCTTTCCAATTTTTTTATTCAAACAAATACAGACAGATACGTTTACTAATTATATCCTTGTTATTCAAAAGCCATCGAAGTAAGCATCATCTTCTTAAAACCTAGACATGCCCAGTCCATAGTCTTTTAGAACCTGATGGTTGATTCAATCATTGCAATTGTTGTAATTAAAAACATTAGGAGCAACCGTAACTTCAGGCGTCGACATTTAAGAGGATGTACTTTTTTTTTAAACTAGTTCGGCCAAATGACTGGACGGTACCTGATGGAAAGTGCAGTACAGTCCATAAATAACGGCGACTGTTGGTGTTAAATAACAACGGCAGTCGTCGCTATCATGCCAACCTGCACATGTGCCTCTTCACGCCTCGTTTGAAGGACCCCATGCCATAAGAGGA
>MU159342.1:152527-163211 GCA_015888305.1 Antheraea pernyi | reverse complement strand
TTTATCATTCATATTAGGCTCCCATCGAAAATCAGCGCTGCAGTATTACTTATTGTATTGCAGATTTTTGCTGAATGGGTTCGCCAATTATTGGAAATCTATTTTCCATTTTTAAAATGTATTTTTTTTCTGTCTAATTATTATGTAATTTAATTTAATTGTATGGTTGTTCCAACAATAAAGTATTTCTTTCTTATATTTAAATATTATATAGTCTATGCGACACTCGCACAACTGAGTCGATTTTATCAAACTATATGCTAAAATCCATAGAATTATGAAACCGCTTACACTTACAAACTCACAGGTTTGTTACTGTATGCTAAAATCCATCGAGCTTTTTAAACAATAGAACATCCAAAAAAGATAAACATACATAGATAATGATTAAAACATAACCTCCTTCGGCACAACAATATTTAATCCTACCCAACTGGTGTTGTGAACATTATGAATAATAACATTTATTATAATATCTTTATTCTACAAATACACGGGAATTAAAACTATTATTTTGATTGGCAAAAGTAATATTTCACTAAATCTAGTACAATTTGAAAATGGAACGGAATCGTTTGTCCGAAACTAAAAAAAACAATCATTACCTAGACGTGATACACGAGCAGAGGGGGCCCGCATGGCACGTTATCTAACTACCCCTTTACGACCAATATAAGTAGAGCTATGGGGAAGACTCGTAGTTCTTTTGTTGATTCTTTTAAGCGTGTAACGAGGGAGGCGGGGGAGGTCATATTTTATGGGTGTGTTGCACATTTTTGCATGGAGCTCTGCACGCGACCGGGCCCAGCTCGAGCTCAACTCTGCAAGCCCACACAATACCTACGCACTGGAGAGAGTGGACGCTTTTAACGAGCACGTATATATACCACGTGTATGTGTATAATCTATAAAAATATATTAAAATAGGTTAATAAAACAGTCACTTGTCTACTCTGTGTCAACCAATTTTCTTTTCTTTTTGTTGATTAGTACTTAGTGACCAGCTTTAATGTTATCAATAATCAATTCGTTTTCTCGTACCATCGACGAATAGAAGCCCATATTTATTTTTCTTCCGTCTATAATCTATACTTCCATACTTACTAATAATATAAAACTAAAGATTTTGTTTGCTTGAACGCGCCAATGTCATGAACTACTGGCCCGATTTCAACAAATATCTCAGTGTTAGATAGCTCATTTTATTGAGGAAGAATATATCATCAAGCTAAGAGTAATAGGAGCGGAGCACTAATAAAGAACGTTTGAAAATGATTTTTTTTCCTTTTGAGAGTTTCAGCGTAGTTTCAGCGTTAGTCCGAACTATCTATTCAACGCGGACAAAGTCACTGACAGAAGCTAGTCTAGAATGTTTGTATAATAAATACTCAATACAACTTATAAACACGCAAATAAAAGTTTATATTCTTATTATGATCGAAATTTGACCACAAGACGACCAGTAATAAAATTAAATTAGACAGTAAAGTAACAAAGTCGAATTTTAGTTAAATGTTTTATATGCACCGTTTTCCAACAAAACAATTCTTACGCAAAAAAAGAACGGATATAGTAATCGGCCAAGGAGAGAAAGAGATAAAACTATTTAATAAACAATAGTGAGTACAGTACCCGTCAATCTTTTTTTTTCGCTCTGAATTTAGACATAAATTCGGTATTGTGTGTAATATAGTCAAAAGTTTACTACAAAACAAGGTTAAATTATTATCATAGGAACCTACTTTATTTATTCTTAAATTGTCTCGACGTTATACATATAATATAATACGTAGTTGTACTTAAAGTGGTATTCTGTGCAACTATATTTAAAGTGGTTAAAAACTTTGGCGAGGTCTATAAAGTATATGAATAAAAGACAAGTTGTATTATTGGTTAACTAATAATTGTTTATGTACAAACTTAACTTTGATTATGAAAGAAGCTTTTTTGTGTATGAAAATCTGACATTTAGTAAATTCGCACCAACACATTTCTGGTCTGATGCTCGTCTTCGGACGCCATTATTCTTAGAGTATACTGTAATCACCTTTCAGTATTGCCGCAATAAAAAATAAATATGTACGTATTTTTAAGCGCAATATTTTTAGCACTATTATTAAGTGGAAATACGAAACGTCGACCGCTTTGTTATGAAATAAAATCGAGGGAGTATTATTTAAAAATAACAAACCACATAGGTACATCGAAATCCGGACGCGGTTACCGAAAATCATATTAATAAGTGACGTTAAAAAATCCACTCCCCGGAATTGAGGGTGGGAAGCACGGTGGGGGGAGAGTGCAGGTGGGGTTGCAAATGTTTTTATTTTTCACGATCGGTGGATTGCAGCGAGAGCAATGATCGATGGAATTAACGTGCGCAACACTGACCGACGCGAGTTCGATTTGAATTTCGAACAACGTTGTTAAGATAAAAAAAGAAAACGGCTTTTTTAAATTTAGTTTAATCTACGGAAACCAACCTTCTAGATTATTACTGCCATTATCGAGTGGGTAATAATATTACAAGTGCCTTGTGAAATCAGTTAGGGATTTTCTTTTGAAAAAAAATACACCAAATAAACCAAACATCAACTAAAACATCGTACAAATCATCTCTTTAAAACTTGCCACAACAAGGACTATATGGTTTCATAGCACCAATATTACTAAATATAGAGTGAAAAGTGCAAGATTATGAATAAAAACATAAATACTAAGATCGCACCAAAAACCCTTAGAAAACGACATAATGTACCTTAATAATCTTAATTTTCTATCTTTAGCTATGAAATAATTTGCTGCCAGTTGGTTTTTAGGCTGAGAAACTGATCTTCTTAGAGCTTATATAGGACTGTTTTGGCAATAATGTAGCAGCGTTATTATTACTTCTTAGTATTTTATAAGTCTCCAAAGTTTCCCCAGATGTTAAATAAGGATGTGGCCTAAGCTGGTAAACACGTTACCCCTAGATGAGGCAGGAATCGCAAGTACAACTGCTGGTACACACCCATAGGAACTTGGCCATAGATTTTTCAACTTGTACGTGTTAGCTAACGAGGTGGGCATTAGAGAGAACTACGCTTAGTTTCATCACGACCTTTCCCTTCACCGAAAACATCGACGTTCGAGTTATGACTGAGTCATCATCACCTCAAATCGTAGTATCAGTTATTAGAGTACTTAAACTAAAGAACAGAGTTTAATTTTTCCAATTCACACAATACAAGTCTTAGAAGCTTAATTTTTAGAATAGTCGAATTCAGTTAACGATAGAAATTAATTAAAAATCAAGTTTCTTGAATTCGTTTTGGGATGTCGGAAAAATGAATGGGTATTTACTCATATCTTTGCATATAACATTATAAAATGACAGTGTGCATGTATTAGTAATTCTTACACATATAAACGATTTGACTTATTTTGATACTTTTTTTTGTTATTGTAGTTATGAGATAGACGGCTTTTGGACCAGATAGGTGACGCTGCTGTTAATCCAAAAATATTTATTTGTACTTTTCACTACAACAAAAAAAATATAATCTCAAATATTCAGCCTTCCAACCGAATTTTATTATGTTAACATCTCGCAACTATTCGGGCATTTATTGAAGAAACCTCAGAGTTAAATCAAAGTATACTTGTACAACATTTACACCCATAGGAACTTGGCCATAGATTTTTCAACTTGTACGTGTTAGCTAACGAGGTGGGCATTAGAGAGAACTACGCTTAGTTTCATCACGACCTTTCCCTTCACCGAAAACATCGACGTTCGAGTTATGACTGAGTCATCATCACCTCAAATCGTAGTATCAGTTATTAGAGTACTTAAACACTAAAGAACAGAGTTTAATTATTCCAATTGACACAATACAATTCTTAAAAGCTTAATTTCTAGAATAGTCGAATTCAGTTGACGATAGAAATTAATTAAAAATCAAGTTTCTTGAATTCGTTTTGAGATGCCGAAAAAAAATGAATGGGTATTTACTCATATCTTTGCATATAACATTATAAAATGCCAGTGTGCATGTAATAGTAATTCTTACACATATAAACGATTTGACTTATTTTGATACTTTTTTTTGTTATTGTAGTTATGAGATAGACGGCTTTTGGACCAGATAGGTGACGCTGCTGTTAATCCAAAAATATTTATTTGTACTTTTCACTACAACAAAAAAAATATAATCTCAAATATTCAGCCTTCCAACCGAATTTTATTATGTTAACATCTCGCAACTATTCGGGCATTGTAGCTAACGAGGTGGGCATTAGAGAGAACTACGCTTGGTTTCATCACGACCTTTCATTTTTCATCACCGTTTCATCACCATGTTTCATCACCGAAAACATCGACGTTCTTGTTATGACTGAGTCATCATCACCTCAAATCGTAGTATCAGTTATTAGAGTACTTAAACACTAAAGAACAGAGTTTAATTATTCCAATTGACACAATACAATTCTTAAAAGCTTAATTTCTAGAATAGTCGAATTCAGTTGACGATAGAAATTAATTAAAAATCAAGTTTCTTGAATTCGTTTTGAGATGCCGAAAAAAAATGAATGGGTATTTACTCATATCTTTGCATATAACATTATAAAATGCCAGTGTGCATGTAATAGTAATTCTTACACATATAAACGATTTGACTTATTTTGATACTTTTTTTTGTTATTGTAGTTATGAGATAGACGGCTTTTAGCTATAGTTGGACCAGGTATGTGACGCTGCTGTTAATCCAAAAATATTTATTTGTACTTCTCACTACAACAAAAAAAATATAATCTCAAATATTCAGCCTTCCAACCGAATTTTATTATGTTAACATCTCGCAACTATTCGGGCATTGATTGAAGAAATCTCAGGGCTAAATCAAAGTATACCGCTACAACATTTTTTAATGCCATGGCATGATATCTATCACCCTTAACTTGAGAATATATTGGCAAGTACGTATATGGATATTCCAACAACTGCACTTGAGAAACTATCGCTCTGAGTTTTCTATAATAATACCATCGAATTCCGCAGCATCGTTTAACCTAATAACCCTGATAGATCTGCATCTAAAACGAAGCTTTTGGTTAAAGCCCTCAAAGCGCTGAGTCCAAAGGTACTGGCAATTCATATTTAACAATCTAAATATATCAGTCACTCTACACCATCCTAAGTGTCAATAAATGTCTTTCCAATAAAGAATGAAAAAGCTAATCTGAGTTTCATATATCAATTACATAGAAACCACCCGACGGGCGTCCGTAAAAAATATATGAACGCATAAAAATCTTTCCGGCGTGCAATGTTTTTTTTTTTATTATTGTCTACTGCCGTGCATCCCCACACTGAATGATATTGGATAAGCTATATCCTATATATATTTCCATTCGCTTCCGTTTACAAATTAAACACACCCACGTTTATGTGATGGGGTTACCTTCCCCCTTTCTGTATATGGATATTATAGGGCCGTATTGAGGGGGGTCAAAATACATCAACACAAAGTAACTTGCCACCGTTCTTCATTGAATGGAGGTAGGTTGTGTGGCATTTTCCTGTCATTTAATATTATTTCTGCAATAATAGAGATCGCAACGAACAAAATGAAAAACTTTTATTCTTTTCTTTTAGTTTAATCATTTCTCGAGCATGTCACCTGGTTGAGTGATGATGTGGCACAAAATAGAAACACGCTAAGCTTATATGTAGTAGCTCTAAAATGCAGGTGCCAGAACACGTCTATAATTGCCTAGAGACAGATTTTGAGACAGAGAGAGAGGTTGGTAGCTAGCCAGGCAGGCTTTAAAAGATGCATACCACCTAAGTTTTCATCACATTTTTTTAATTATACCCTCCGATTCCTTATAGGATTCGAAACCGGAATAACAGAGACCGCTGTCGATAGACCTCGACGTGCAATGTTAATAAGTTTCTTTTACGATAACAACATCAGTACAATGTGAAATTAGAAAATAATCTACAACAATCTATATTAATTAAGAGTTCAGTGCCTGAATTATGGTATTAATATGTATATTAGGCTGTAGCCTATAATCGCGATTTTAAATGGCAAAATTTTGAGATAATATTATTATTTCACCCCTGCTAGTGTTATACCTCGTTCCGTATCTGTTCGCATTCGTATATAATGATTTATACGTCGTACACATTTGGCATAATTGAAAAATGGCGCGTGCCATTATGCCGCGACACCTCTGGACTGCACGATTAATGAGCTTTCCAATTTTTTTATTCAAACAAATACAGACAGATACGTTTACTAATTATATCCTTGTTATTCAAAAGCCATCGAAGTAAGCATCATCTTCTTAAAACCTAGACCGGCCCGTACCATAGTCTTTTAGAACCTGATGGTTGATTCAATCATTGTAATTGTTGTAATTAAAAACATTAGGAGCAACCGTAACTTCAGGCGTCGACATTTAAGTGAATGTACTTTTTTTTAAACTGGTTCGGCCAAATGACTGGACGGTACCTGATGGAAAGTGCAGTACAGTCCATAAATAACGGCGACTGTTGGTGTTAAATAACAACGGCAGTCGTCGCTATCATGCCAACCTGCACATGTGCCTCTTCACGCCTCGTTTGAAGGACCCCATGCCATAAGAGGAAGGGAACACACTGCCTGGGAGGCAATTCCACATCTTCACAGTACGACAAAGATAAGAATTTTCGAACTTCTTCATTCTTGCTGGGATGGTTGCTACTGTGAATCTATGTAGACGCGTACCCGCCCGTGTAGTTCTGTAGTGGAAAGGAGAAGATGGGATGAGGTTAAACAACTCTTCATAACACTCGCCATGATACAGATGATAAAACACGCTCAGTGAAGCGATGTCTCTTCACAACTGAAACGGTTCAACCTGTCTCCAATCCATCAATCCAATCCAATCCATCCTCCATCAAGGAGGTATTAGGTGGAACCAGCCCAGAGATGCGAACAGTATTCCATGCATGGCCTAACTTGTGCCTTATAGAGAAGGTATAGTTGGCCGGGCGTGAACACTCGCCATGGATAAAACACGCTCAGTGAAGCGAAGGTTGTTGGTAATGTCTACATCATTCACAATACGGATAGCCCGTCGCTTCAACCTGTCTAGAACACCAAGGAGGTATTGAACGGAACCATTCCAGAGACGTGAACAGTATTCCATGCATGGCCTAACTTGTGCCTTATAGAGAAGGCATAGTTGGCCAGGCGTGAAAACCCGTATCTAACTAATTGTGTTAGGTTTTACAATAAAGTCCCAAAACATATTACCGATTTACCGGACTGTAAATTTAAGTGCCATGTCAAGCGGGTTATAGTGTCAAAAGGTTATTGTAGAGTGGATCAATATGTGAACGATGGTGATGTTTGGAGCTGACTCCTCTCTGTGCATCCACTAAAAACGGTATTGTAACGTATAATGTATTCGAAATATATATATGTTAAAAAGATGTACCCGTCAAGTTTCTTGCCGGTTCTTCTGGATGACCGGGTTGTTTTCCGAACCGGTGGTAGTTTTGACGTTCATAAGCGCCTTATTAGGGCCTAAAGTGAATAAAGTATTTTTGATTTGATTTGAACTAAAATATAAATCGAAAAAATGCAAAGGTGAAGAATTAGACTTCACAATATTACATTGTTATACAATTCGTATAGTCTGTTCGAACGTAGACGAGTATCATATACAGGAAAGGAGTTATTATAAATATTATACGAATTGTATAACAATGTAATATTGTGAAGTCTAATTCTTCACCTTTGCATTTTTTCGATTTATATTTTAGTTCAAATCAAATCAAAAATACTTTATTCACTTTAGGCCCTAATAAGGCGCTTATGAACGTCAAAACTACCACCGGTTCGGAAAACAACCCGGTCATCCAGAAGAACCGGCAAGAAACTTGACGGGTACATCTTTTTAACATATATATATTTCGAATACATTATACGTTACAATACTAGTGACTTTTTTTCGGTGCGTGTAATTTAAAATCTGTTATACCTTCTGAGATTGTCATTGAAATTATATGCAGTAAATGGCAATTTTGGTCTTCACTGAATGTAAGATATGCTTAACATATTTAATTCGATGAGGATATTCGAGATGGATTTGTAAATAAGCAAATGTTTTTTTAACACCATATAAAATATTAAAATGGTTGCTGTCGCTTAGTGACTTCTTTGTAGGCCTTATTAAGTTTATGAAGCCTTACGAAGTTATACTATAACTTTAATCCTAACATTTATAATAATGTGTATCTATGTAAGTTTGTTTGTTTGTTACGCTTTAACGCCATAACCGTTTCTCATGAAACTTACCTAGGAAAAATTTAATTCATTAAATCCATATTAAAGTGAACGAAGTCGCGAGCAAAAGCTAGTTCCATAATAAATTATTGCTATGCATCTCATTAAGTTTAGTCCGCGTTAGCTATGTAAGCGTTTAGCATTTTCCTATATGTCTTAAATGTGTACAATTAAGAACAAGTTTTTTCCTCTAAAATAACCTCCAACAGCATCCAATTAAAACAAGTCCAAAGATCGTGTAAGAACATATTATTTAATTGGAATTTAAAAAAAAACATTTTAGCGTTAATCACCGATCCCAAAGCTCGCGTGCTAAGTTGCAGTCGTTAAATTAAAAAGTAAAACCAATAAATAACTTAAGGATCAATGAACTGTGGCTTTGTATGTTTTTTTTATCCTTGGGTTCGCCACAATGAAAGGCGCACGCGAAGGTTTCCCGTACACAATTGCCGACTTCGAAACTCATTTCATTCGTTTATGTGCAGAAATGTAACTAAGCTTGTGATCGTGGAGAGCGCGTGTGGCCGAAAATAACATTGTTGCGCTCCATACATTACGGTTTAAGCAGAGATAAATTATTATTTTATATATTGTATTTGCAAACTCGAAAAATCTTAAAAAACCTAGAGAATCCTATCCCGTACCTTATGTAATTGGCGGCAGATACAACTAACGGGCTGAAATGATTCGGGGATTTTTAATAACTGGTCATCAAAGAGTAAAATTACGGCCAGATCGTAGGAAACTCAACTGGAGTTTATATTAGATAGTAGCACTGTCGTACGCTTATATGTCCGATAATAACGAGGGGTGGAAGTATCTAGACAGACTGATAATGTTTAATAAAATAATAATGGGAATTTCGTGGCATTATAGTTTTATAACTTGTTTAATAAATCCGAAAGATAGTATTTCAATGTGTGCATGCTCCAAGAATTAATCGTCACGATTGCAACATATTTAAGAATGTATACACGATATTTTTAGAAAATGCTAGATTTTCTAGAAATCCTCTCTAATGCTAGAACCCGATTACAGTGAGCCCCACCGTTTCTAATTGTGAAACCAAACAATTTAGGGACTCACTCAAACACATACCTAGTTGATTTAGTGATTTAGACATATGTGGAAGAAATTTCGATGAGGCGGACATAGCGCCATCTGTCATTCTGCAACAACAGACCGTTGAATTATTTGGATATTGTTAATACTAAAATCGCGAATAATAAATGGGAGGTTGGGTTAGGAAGGTGAAAATTTGGGGTTGTAGGTATATTTTGATGGCAAATTAAAAAAATACAAACAATAAAAACTGTCAAAAAATTGAGAAACAAATCTGGATATGATAATGATCTAGAGGTATAAAATATACTTTACGATGTATTATCATACCTACTTTGTTTCTCAATTTTTTGACAGTTTTTATTGTTTGTAAATTATAAAAAAATGAATATATTAAATGAAGGTATCGTGACATTTTTTTTACATAAACACCAAATGTCTCATTAGTAAAGTTTAAATATGGTCAAAATCTAGTTTAATCTATATTTTGAGTAATGCACACACAACTAGAGATTTTATTTATATATATTGGTAAGGGTGACTAATGTTACACTGTGGCGTCAAGTGGTGTTGATATTTGTTGTGTTGCAACACACTACATTAATGGGAACCGTGCAATATAACGTGTTATCATGATTATCGGAGTTCATTACTATCAAATACGATGTAAACATCCCGTATTTTTTTTTATTACTACGATGATATAGAGTTCTTTGCAATCTAAATTAAATGTCTTCACCGAGAATGATTCTGAGAAAAGTATCTTAAAGACATTCACAACATAGTAGAAAAGTTATTTAACGCTCTGAATACAACACAACACATTCTAACACAACACGGTAAATAATATACAGTCAACAGCCTCAACAGTCCCTGACAGACTATTAGTCGTACATTAGCACGACATTATAAACTTATGCACCCTCCCGATGAAATAACGGCAGTGAACGATCAGTACCAGTCTGTCTCTTCAAACAGAGCGTGCTCACGCCCACGCCCGCGTAACCACAGATCACGCCGCCGTGGTCTGGGGGTAAATTTCGCTCCCGCACACCAGACTAGGCCCCCCTCGGCAGCAGCTCAAGCCTAGGTCCGTTCCCTCGGCGTGGAGCCCTTGAGAACGCTGCTCGCGCGATACAGTGACACAAAACCTTACATCACTGCGACAACATTACACATACCACCTCCACACACGTGCACGCATACACGCTTACAAATGCAATTTCAGGGTTTTTTTGTCCCTTATGAAACTGAAATAGTTTAGAATATTATCCGATACGAAATATATATAGGAATTG
>MU159342.1:50814-127448 GCA_015888305.1 Antheraea pernyi | reverse complement strand
TTAAAATAGTATAAGTTGTTAGTTGTAAGTACAAATGTAATGTTTTGTATATAAATAAATAGAAAGCGAAGGATGACTCATCGCCATACCGCCCCGCCTGTATAGTGAGATAGGACGCAATGAGCGCTTTGATTGGCGGAGCACCGCCAGCGTGCGTAAGCGGTGCTTTGTCTCGAAATCGTGCCTGAGAGCGACCTCAAAAACCGGCGCGGGCGGTATAGTTATCCTGTTTTGTACGAGTCGGCAACGCGAGCACATCCTTCGCTGCTCCACTAGCAACAAGTCTTTTATTGCAAGAAAACCTGAACATTCTTCAACTTCAACTTCGATCTCATCAAGCCATCGCTATAGTTGTGAGTCAATCGGAGGTGGCTCATAGTGTTGGTAGTCTTCATCTGTTATATTTATTTTATCAGCGACTTTACTATATATTGTCATAAGCATTTTCTTGAGAATCAAGAGTTAAATGAAGCATGTTGAATACACTGTATGTATGCATATTATACCCTTTTTTATTAACGTGGAGAAATCCCTTATGGATACTCATCCTCCCGGGGAAGAGAGTGGGTTATATCCGACTCACATGGACTGAAACCCCACGGTGTACCGACAGACCGTATTTGTTGGGGCGGCAAGGGATCGTACTTGCTACTCAACGTTGTATAACCGCCGCAACAGTCCGCCTAACGGGAGGTGGCCGCTGGGCTCCTACCTAAGAGGGAGACAGACTAACGACAGACACACCAGCTGCCTCCCTTCGTCAGCCGGAACTGTGCAATGAGGAAATGGATTTCCCAGCCCATCCCCTCCGGTCCGACTACGGTGGCAGGAAGAGTTGGGTAAATCGCCGCCTCTTCCCGCCAATCCTCTGTTGGCTGGGAGGGCCACTTAGAGGGCCTACCTTGTGGGCCCTCTCCGCCACCTCCTTCTACGAGATGACCTCCTCGCAGAAGAAGGCCATCGCATTCCATACACGTTCGCTGCCGAGTATGGCTGACACCACACTCGGCAGTGACAAATATCCATTTCCCCTTAACGCCGCAGCCAGAATGCGGCGCTGTCCCTCCCACGTAGCACACTCAGACAGAGTGTTCTGCGCGATGTCCTCGTCAGCGCCGCACTCGTGGCATGCGACAGTTGGCTTCCTGCGAGCGATCTGATGCAGGTACCACCCGAAGCAACCATGTCCGGTTAACACCTGCACCAGTCGGAACGTCAGGGAACTCCATTCCCTCCCCATCCACTCCCGCAGGACCGGGCGGACGGCGTTCACGGTATATCGCCCATACCGCGCGTCCGCCAGGTCCTGCTTCCATCGTTCCACGGCCTCCTCCTTCAGCTACCGTCTCTCCTCTTCTATCTCCCTGGGAGCAAGAAGCTCCCCTCTGCGTTTCCTCGTCGCCGTGAATTCATACACAGTGATTGCTCGTACGAGTCCCATATAGAGAGGGCGGCACCCGGCACTCGGCCCCCCTATAATGGGGAGCAGCCGGCCGAGCGTCGCCGGCGCCCCAGCAATTCGCGGTCCGAGCCTCACAAAATGGGGTTCGAACCGCCAGAGCCCGTCCAGAGTGAGGTCCAGAAATAGTATGTCCTCGATCTTTTCGAGGGCCACTCTGAGGCTTATCCACCGGATGTGCCCGACCACGAGTGTAGTGGCCATCGTGGCCAGGTGCACCAGTTCTCTACAATCCCCACACCGGGTTGCATATTATATCATAGTAATTCTAAAGATTTTACATACATTCTTAATCAGTATAGTATAGTCATTACAGAAAATTTAATTTTATGTCTTTGGCAAAGGACCTCTTCATTTCACTCTCACTCTCTCTAATCTCTTACGATCTTACAAACGCCAAAATTTAGACTTGGTTCACGGTGTAAAAGAACTGAAAATTTAAAAAAAACTAAATATTTTATATGAACGACTAAAACTGGCCTGGGTTCATTTAGAAACGTAACGACTTAATTACAAGTTATGAAAAATGTTGACAGTCGAGCTGTTTGACAAATTTTTATTAACTACATTACCACTACATGATCATCACCGTCCATGGATACTAAAAATACTGAGGAGTCGCAAGTGTGTTGCCACCTTTTGGGGGGAAGGGTTGGGGGATGGAGAGGGAGAGGGGAAGGGAGGTTTTCCTCCGGCGCCCTCACTGACCGAACGAAACGCAACAATGCAAGCACTGTTACTTCACGTCGGTTTTCTATGAGACCCCGGCCGAGCCGACCCATTCATGCTGAAACCAGTAATCGTTTCAGCGTCGCTCTACCACCATTAAAATTTGAATTGGTAAAACTACTCTAATTGGTTTATTTTACCTAACGAAGAAGATACTGGTTATAAAAAACTGCACTAACTACACGTGCATTGAGGGCATTTTAATCTTTAGGATACTTGTAATACTTGGCCGGAGTACAAACTTCCAGCCACGAATACCTTTTAATTAGTAGTCCAGCTTAGCCGCTAGCATTCCAGCGAAATTCATTTGTCACCAGAATATTGTTAAGAAGATTATTTAAGCACAATACTAGCAAAACATGGTAGTTACAATATTCTTATATTAAAATATATAGTCAGTTTTCTCTAGAAGAAGATCTGAATTATCATAAAGATGTTAAATGCTTCGAGTACTACATATAGTCACTTTTGTTTCACCTCAAATAACAATTTATATTTCATATGTTACTAGCAAGCCTGGCAGACGTTGTCCTTCCGGGTCCAATTGTGAACCAATCTTAAATCCACCAGAACATTAAAAAATTAATTAAAACCTGTACAGTCGTTTAGGAAGAGTTCAATCACATACACACGGACAGAAGAATTATTAATATAAAGATTTACAATGATAGATGAGGTGATAAATTACTTTATCATTATTTAAATGAAATAGGCATGACAAGTAAAGGAAACCTTAGGAGCTTGCTGCCATTAGATGTAGATTTTATAAATCACAAATCTATGAGACCCCGGCCGAGCCGAACCATTCATGCTGAAACCAGTAATCGTTTCAGCGTCGCTCTACCACCATTAAAATTTGAATTGGTAAAACTACTCTAATTGGTTTATTTTACCTAACGAAGAAGATACTGGTTATAAAAAACTGCACTAACTACACGTGCATTGAGGGCATTTTAATCTTTAGGACACTTGTAATACTTGGCCGGAGTACAAACTTCCAGCCACGAATTCCTTCTAATTAGTAGTCCAGCTTAGCCGCTAGCATTCCAGCGAAATCTATTTGTTACCAGAATATTGTTAAGAAGATTAAGTAAACCACAATACTACCAAAACATGGTAGTTACAATATTCGTATATTAAAATATATAGTCAGTTTTCTCTAGAAGAAGATCTGAATTATCATAAAGATATTAAATGCTTCGAGTACTACATATAGTTACTTTTGTTTCACCTCGAATAACAATTTATATTTCATGTTACTAGCGGGTCTGGCAGACGTTGTCCTTCCGGGTCCAATTGTGAATCTAAGCCAATCTTAAATCCACCTGAATACACACAATAAATTACATCAAAATGTGTACAGTCGTTTAGGTAGACTTCAGTCACATACACGCGGACAGAAGAATTATATACATAAAGATTTACAATAATACATAAGGTGATAAATTATTTCAGCATTATTTAAATGAAATAGGAATTCAAGTAAAGGAAACCTTAGGAGCTTGCTGCCATCAGATGTAAATTTTATAAATCACAAATTCTAACGCGCTGAAGTAACGCGCGATAATTTTCCACTCACTAATAAAAATAGTTTAGTTTCCACCTTCGTGATCCCAATGCTGATGAGATTAAATTAGGATCGTCTTGAAAACATCTCCTTTTCAATTAAAAAAGAATTTCCAAAATCGGTATATACACTACGAAGTTATGACAAAACAAACATTTAAAAAAACATTGCGCGTATCAATGTGTACACGTGGAGGACGTAAAACTTCTTTGGCTTATGTGTAATTTATTGTGTATTAAATTATACGAGTGCTCATCCAGTAGTCGAACTACGAGCATCAAGATCTGCTAAAGAAAAATAGAAAGGAGAAAATCGAATGAGAAACAGAGAAAGGAGTTCTTGAGCGTTTCTCCATAGCCTATTTTTATATACTAGTAAGATCTGAATTATCATAAAGATATTAAATGCTTCGAGTACTACATATAGTTACTTTTGTTTCACCTCGAATAACAATTTATATTTCATGTTACTAGCGGGTCTGGCAGACGTTGTCCTTCCGGGTCCAATTGTGAATCTAAGCCAATCTTAAATCCACCTGAATACACACAATAAATTACATCAAAATGTGTACAGTCGTTTAGGTAGACTTCAGTCACATACACGCGGACAGAAGAATTATATACATAAAGATTTACAATAATACATAAGGTGATAAATTATTTCAGCATTATTTAAATGAAATAGGAATTCAAGTAAAGGAAACCTTAGGAGCTTGCTGCCATCAGATGTAAATTTTATAAATCACAAATTCTAACGCGCTGAAGTAACGCGCGATAATTTTCCACTCACTAATAAAAATAGTTTAGTTTCCACCTTCGTGATCCCAATGCTGATGAGATTAAATTAGGATCGTCTTGAAAACATCTCCTTTTCAATTAAAAAAGAATTTCCAAAATCGGTATATACACTACGAAGTTATGACAAAACAAACATTTAAAAAAACATTGCGCGTATCAATGTGTACACGTGGAGGACGTAAAACTTCTTTGGCTTATGTGTAATTTATTGTGTATTAAATTATACGAGTACTCATCCAGTAGTCGAACGTCGAGCATCAAGAACTACTAAAGAAAAAAAAAGAAAGAAGAAAATCGAATGAGAAACAGAAAAGGGAGTTCTTGAGCGTTTCTCCACAGCATATTTTTATATACTAGTGGTCGCCTAGTGGTCGAAATTCGACCATAATTAATTTTGACATTCAATAAAGAGAATAATAATTATTTCAGTGGTTTCATAAATTTACTAAAGATAAATTATTTATCAATTTATTATTAATTTACATATTATATTATTATAAAATTAACCTATAATTTAACCAGCTAATTTCAATGGGCATGTAAGGTATGGAACGTAAGTCATGTTAAAAATATTGAATGTAGTATGAAAAAAGGTAAATGGAACGTAAGAGTAAAATGACAGATGGCGAACTGTCATTTTCATTTACATGTGTGTATTTGTTATGTGTCATTCAAGCAGTAGTGTGAGTAATGTATATTTTAATTAATTTAACGTGTTTTAATACATATTCCATAAAAAATAGCTTTGTGCACTTCACCAAGATATAAACTTTAACTATGCCAAATTTCACGTTCATCCGTTCTCGCAATTCGCTTAAAAAGGCGTACAAAGTTTTCGCTTCACGTATTAATATATCAATGAGAACGTTCATAAACTATATAACATATGAAGAATAATTACTTACTATGCATTTACTGATTTTTTATACTACTAGACCCGACAGACACTTCTATATACTTAAATATACACACCAATACATACCTACTTTACTTTTAAAGCGTAATGAGTTCGATTTTTTTACCTATCACACGCTACAAGAAGTTTCACTTCACATAACCGAAATGAAAACCTCTACTCTGAAACCGGGTAATAATAAACATTATACAATCGAATTCCTAAGTTTTAACATATAATAATGTGAACATGTTTTTTATTATGTTCATCTCAAATATGGCTTCTCTTATGCACTGTCTACATTTAAACAAATGTTAACGTCGAATGTCAATTGAAAGTTATTCCTCTTACCTACAGGTTTCATTATATTCAAATACCAAAGTATTTTTATAAGGATATTGGAAAATCCAACGATTTTAAATGATAAATTGTATGACTCATATTTAAAATATCTAAACAATGCTATAGTATTGATAGTCTTCGTCTGTTATATTTATTTTATCAGCGACTTTACTATATATTTACATAAGAATTTTCTTGAGAATCATGAATTAAATGAAGCATGTTGAATACACTGCATGTATGCATACTATACCCTTTTTTATACCATGGGGAAATCCCTTATGGATACTCACCCTCCCGGGAAAGAGAGTGGGTTATGTCCGACTCACATGAACTGAAACCCCACGGTGTACCGACAGACCGTATTTTGTTGGGGCGGCAAGGGATCATACTCAATACTCAACTTTGGATAGCCGCCCCAACGGTCTGTCCAGCAGAAGGTGGCTGCTGGGCTCCTACCTAATAGGTAGACAGAATGGGTACACATGCCCCCCTCTTGTCAGCCGGACCTGTGCAATGACATGATGGACCCCCGGCCCATCCCCTCCGGTCCGGCTAAGGTGGCAGGAAGAGATGGGCAAATCGCTGCCTCTTCCCGCTGGTCCTCCGTTGGCGGAAAGGGCCACTTAGAGGGTCTACCTCAGGAACCCTCTCTACCACCTCCTTCAGCAAGATGTCCTCCTCACAGAAGGAGGCCATCGCTTTCCATATAGGTTCGCTGCCGAGCGTGGCTGACCCCACACTCGGCCGCGACAAATCTCCATTTGCCCTTACCGTCGAAGCCAGAATGCAGCGCTATCCCTCCCATACAGCACACATCAGACAGAGTGTGAGGTACTGCATCCATCACTCCACGGCCTCCTCCCTCAGCTGCCGCCTCTTTCCTTCTATCTTCTTGGAACCCAGAGACTCCCCTCTATATTTCCTCGCCCCTGTTTATAAATTCAGCGGCCTTCGCGCTCGCCGGCTCCCTGCCCTGGGAGCTGGAGGCGAGAGTTCTCGCCGAGGCCGCCGTGCGATATGGCCGGATCGCCCTCAGTGCCTCAATGCGCTGCGCATTTCCCAACGCAGGCACATTGGCGGCACCGAGGGCGTCCGCCAACACCAATACCCCGTAGGCGGCGATCACCCGCACCGACTCCCATATAGTGTCGACGGCACCCGGCTCTCGCTCCCCCTATAATGGGGAACAGCCGGCTGAGCGCCGCCGGCGCCCCTGCAATTTGCGGTCCGAGCCTCACAAAATGGCGTTCGAACCGCCAGAGCCCGTCGAGAGTGAGGCCCAGATATTTCATCTGGGTCTTCACCTTAATACGGGCACCGTCCACAACTATATGGGCCTCATGTCTTGGCCCTCGCCGAGGCCCATGAAATAGTATAGACTCGATCTTTTCGAGGGCCACTCTGAGGCCTATCCGGCGGATGTACCCGCCCACGAGTGTTGTGTCCATCGTGGTCAAGCGCACCAGTTCTCTCCAATCCCCACACCGGGTTGCATATTATATCCTAGTAATTCTAAAGATTTTATATACATGCTTAATCAGTGTAGTATAGTCATTACAGAAAATTTAGTTTTATGTCTTTGGTAAAGGAAGTCTTCTTTTCACTCTTACTCTCTCTAACTATAACTTTTTTTTAATTAGAATCGTCACATTTCAAAATGAACGAGCCCAGTTTTAGCCGTTCATAACGTTATAGCTTTTTTTTAAGACGTTCAAATTATATACACGAAGAATCTGAAGATTAAAAAACAGGAGATCTTACAAACACCAAAATTTAGACTTGGTTCATGGTGTAAAAGATCTGAAAATTAAAAAAACAAATAAAGATCTTATATGAACGACTAAAATTGGCATGGGTTCCTTTAGATATATAACGACTTAATTACAAGTTATGAAAAATGTTGACAGTCGAGCTGTTTGACAAATTTTTATTAACTACATTACCACTACAGTTTGCTCAAGAAGCAACCCTATTTGTATGACCGTAACTAAAAAAATAAGATCTTTCTGAAGAATCAGCGTTGTGGGGAGCCGCCAACGCATCATATATAAAAATTTGCATAACAAGTATAACCTCCTCTATCCCATATTAGAATTACCTTGAACTTCAAAAGACGAGACACGTTTAAAAATAATCTCATAAAATTATACGCCTGCTAAATACTAAAACGTCTATTCAAAACTTTAATATATCATATTGTTGTTTGAATTTATTTTATACTAGCTTCGTCCACGTACAATAGTTACTTTGGGCTAACGCTAACACGCAGCGGAAGCTCTCAAAAGGAAAAAAAACAACCCAATTTCGAATCATTCTTCATTGGTGCTCCGCTCCTATTGATCTTAGCGTGATGATATAGCCCATAGCCTTCCTTGATAAATGAGATATCTAACACTGAAAGAATTTTTCAAATCGCACCAGAAGTTCCTGAGATTAGCGCGTTCAACCAAACAAACAACTCTGCAACTTTATAATCTTTATATACACATTTCTTCTGTAACTGTGTATGTCACTGAACTCGCCCTAAACGGCTGGACCGATTTTAATGAAAATTTGTGCGCGTGTTTCAGTGGATCCGAGAATGATTAAATTCACAATTCGGTGACGCTGAGGTTGAATCTTCTTATTTTTGATTATCAAAACAGGACGATGTCCGCCGGGCCCGCTAGTATTAGTATAGATATAAAGTCTTTATAAAATCTACAAATACAAACAAACATCCGTTTACATAATATAGTGTCAAAATGTTAAAAAGGCCATTAGGTACATGGCTGTATAACATAATATAAGTTAATAAGTTTTCGTACATCTATCAAAGACAATATTGATATTTTGTATTGAGTTTATGAAGCCAATAGATATGACTAATGTTGATAATTTCAGTTTAAGCATTAGGAAAATTAAATAGTTCAAACTTACTGAAAGAATTTTTCAAATCGCACCAGAAGTTCCTGAGATTAGCGCGTTCAACCAAACAAACAACTCTGCAACTTTATAATCTTTATATACACATTTCTTCTGTAACTGTGTATGTCACTGAACTCGCCCTAAACGGCTGGACCGATTTTAATGAAAATTTGTGCGCGTGTTTCAGTGGATCCGAGAATGATTAAATTTACAATTCGGTGACGCTGAGGTTGAATCTTCTTATTTTTGATTATCAAAACAGGACGATGTCCGCCGGGTCCGCTAGTATTAGTATAGATATAAAGTCTTTATAAAATCTACAAACACAAACAAACATCCGTTTACATAATATACTGTCAAAATGTTTAAAAGGCCATTAGGTACTACATGGCTGTATAACATAATATAACTTAATAAGTTTTCGTACATCTATCAAAGACAATATTGATATTTTGTATTGAGTTTATGAAGCCAATAGATATGACTAATGTTGATAATTTCAGTTTAAGCATTAGGAAAATTAAATAGTTCAAACTTCAATAGATATTCCATTAGTTTAAGTTGTTACTCCTGTGGTCAGTTCTTAAAACCGCCTTGATTTAAAAAAAATGTTTCGCTTGTGTACATAAGACATATTGTTTAGATAATAAACAATGCAGACGACATTGCGTTTACCAGCTAATTAGATATATCCAAATATATCTTACATATTTCGCTTATTTCTGCAAAAACATATAGTTACAAAACCGCTTTTCTAAATTGCAAAATCTCGTTAATGCTTATATAAACAATTATATTTAATGGGTTTAATTCATTAATCTGCTTACATGTATTTTATTGAACGCGTACTGAAAAAGCGAATAACAGAAAATTTCGATTTAGTTAAAATATAAAGCTTAGTAAAGCTAAAACCGCTATAAGTTTTATCCTGAACGAAACTTTCCACCAAAGAAACATTTTTTCGTAGATCAAATGATTACCTCCTACAAACATATTCAGAAACTTTTGTATCCTTTATAGTATACTCGTTTTTGCTCACGGCTTCGCTTGTGTAAATGTAGATTTAATCTATACCTCGGGAACAATACATTTTCCCGATTGAAAGACATGTCAATATCTGTACAACGTGTACGCAAAGTTTTAATAATTATGATAGGCGTGAAAGCGTAACAAACAAACAAACTCACATTCGCATTTATAATAATATTCGCATTTATTTAATTGGTTTAGTTTTTTTTTCTGTTACTTTGTTAGCTGCCATAATATTTTAAAATATCGTTTTAGAGTATCAATTAGTTTGAGAATTATATTTCTGTTGCTGTTTCAATTTCCTAGTTTTCGTATTATTATGTTAAATATTTAAACGTTATCTTTGAATATATCTTTATTTAGTTTTATTAAAATTTAACATATTATTAAAGCATGCCGTAGTTGTATATATATAGGACTGCATCTTATGCATGATATATAAATTAGTAAGGATATATAGATAATAAAGCTCCTGCGACCGTGTACGCGTTAAATAACATTACCAAAACCATTAAAATAATAATAGCCTATAACAATGAAGAAGAACAAATTCTTATAATCTAATCAGGAATTCGCGATATTTTTTCGTGCAATTAAACTTTATCATAAGAATAATATATAAATATAATTAAATCAAAATGTCATATACTCTATAAAGATTGTATTCGCTTTATACGAATGACAGTATCATGGTACATGCGAGTTCATACCGCTGGAAATCCTGGCGGCCATTAGCATTTCAGGCGCGTCGTTACAAGAATAGCTCGGAGAGACGCGTCACCGATGCGTTGCTTGCTTTATGCCCAGTTATTGCTCGTAATTAAAACGCATACTCGTTTAGTTGTTTTGTGAAACGTCACCTATACGCGTAACTCACTGTTGACAAAAGGAATACTAGAAGAATATAACATACAACCCTTCAGGATTGCATAAAGCTTAGAGAAATTCAATAATTCCTGCTAATTTTTGTGGAACATACCTCATTTTTATTAACCCAAACACCGTTTGGCTCGCTATGGAAAATGATCATCATTAGTATGCTTATGACTTAAAAACTAAGAAACTAATTTACGTATTTCTTATTTTAAATAATAGCTAAGTGTATTCTCCGGTCGGGGTTTAAATATAAGTTTTTTTATTAAATATGAAGTAAGCTATGAAGTTAAAACTAAGTTATATGGACACATATTTATTTATTAGCGTTACACTGTACTGCAGTATGTTACCAAAATCATTACACATTATAATACAATGTTCTCCGCCACGTCTGTCTGTCTGTCTGTCTGTTCCCGATAAACTCAAAATTGACTAAACTAATCTTCTTTCGTAATTTACCAGTAGATAAAGTAATTCATGAGGAAGGTTTAGGTATAATTTGACATGGTTTTTTTATTACCAGAGCGAGGCAACTTCCGCCGTGCCCATATTAAACAAAATAATGCAGTAGACAGTAGTTGAAAATAAAAAATATATATCTGCAGTATATATACAGGATACAAAATAAATAAACATAAAATGAAAAGGAAATGTTCATAAAAAATATCTAAACAATATTTTTGAAATTAACTCGAAGGAAGCAGACGAATCTTTAATTTTCAGTCTCTCAACATCTCATATTATCTTTCATACTCATGACTTATTAAAGTACATGGCAGGACAAAGCCTTATGTAAAATTTAAAAAGAATTCAAATTTTCAGTACCCACATTTTAGCTACAATATTTTTCAGTATTTCTGAATATAAATCACATTATATATGTATATATTTCATTGATAATCCATTTTTGAAGATTTTTACGCCACAGATAATCGAGTCCCTACTTAAAATTGTGTGCAGTCCACACTGGTTTTGCGCCTGATTGACTTAAACTAAGACATGATCCAACCAACCAATTTTGACTTTATTTTACCATTATTTTAAGTTTCATAAGTTTTTTTTATGAGACATTAAACTAATAATAACTTAAACATATAGTTTATTTTTAGATACCTTTCTTGGAAAGGAAACGCTATTGCTAAACCTACGCCCTTAGACCCACTTTTAGAGCGCTGTATTTTTTATTTTATCGTTATGACGGATATCTGAACGAACAAACTAAATATTGAAAGGCAAAATATTAAAGAGTGGCTATAAAAGAAATGTGTTTTTTCATAGCGTCATTTGTTTTGCTCTATAGTAAATATATATATAAATAATATATAAATACTCATTTTTATTAACCCAAACACCGTTTGGCTCGCTATGGAAAATGATCATCATTAGTATGCTTATGACTTAAAAACTAAGAAACTAATTTACGTATTTCTTATTTTAAATAATAGCTAAGTGTATTCTCCGGTCGGGGTTTAAATATAAGTTTTTTTATTAAATATGAAGTAAGCTATGAAGTTAAAACTAAGTTATATGGACACATATTTATTTATTAGCGTTACACTGTACTGCAGTATGTTACCAAAATCATTACACATTATAATACAATGTTCTCCGCCACGTCTGTCTGTCTGTCTGTCTGTTCCCGATAAACTCAAAATTGACTAAACTAATCTTCTTTCTTTATCGTTATGACGGATATCTGAACGAACAAACTAAATATTGAAAGGCAAAATATTAAAGAGTGGCTATAAAAGAAATGTGTTTTTTCATAGCGTCATTTGTTTTGCTCTATAGTAAATATATATATAAATAATATATAAATATATATAATAAGAATGTAAATGTAAAGTGTTTGAACTTTTCAGATTTCTGTGAAACAAAAATCATTGCAAGTGACGAAGAATAACTATTGAAATACATTTCAGTCATTTTTGGAGATGTCCGTCAGTCGGTTTGTGCATATATCACTGACAAAATACTACGTGTATGATAAAACCACAAGAAAATCATAAAGCATATCCTGTAGTAACATTTAGTTTTTGTCTTATTAAAAGCGGTTCACTTTATCAAAGGCTATTGTAATTTAAATGAGTGCGCGAGTTAATTACGAAAAAAGTGTAGGTTAGTACATGCATTTCAGTCTCATCCAAAAACCAGGGTATTTGATAGTATATAAATCTATATGAATAAAATAATAAAGGCCTGTAGTTGTCCGAAAAACTACGAGGTAAATAGATATCAATATTTTTTTTAGTTGTATTACTGAAATACATCGTTGTTATATTATCTAAAAAAAATCATCACGGTATCTTAAGCAACGCTGGATAAATCGTGGGTATCAGCTAGTCCATAATAATGTTATAAATACGAAAGGGAATTTGCTTATTATGCTTTCACGTCTTCTCTTCTCAACCGACCGTCGTGGCAAACACGTTAGCACAGGTACAGAGTAGAACGAAAGGTTCATTTCATCCAGAAAAAGTACTACCTACGAAAGCAGTGTTAACGCGAGCAAATCCGCGAGCAAAACTTAGTCAGTAATAGATATAAGCGTCAAACTAGGTGTGATTTTAACATACACTGTATACTAAAACAATAAATAATAGAAACTAACCACGCCTGAGCCGGATTACATTACGGAACTCTCGACGCGAAGTCGCACTTGCCGAATGTTTTCTTTCTATTTTACCTTATTCCAACAAGAATTATTTAATTAAATAATTAACATATTTCTTAATAAGAGTAATTTATTTAACTACACTATAAATGTTTTATTACCGGCTGTAAATGTCTCTTCTCGAGAGAATGCATGGATTTAATTACTACTAGTCTCAAAATATATTATTATTTTTAATCAATTCCAAAAATAAGGAGGTTCATAATTCAGTTATTCTTTTTTTTATGTTTTTATCTCATGTTTTTTTATTGTAGTTCGGCAAAATGATTGCACTTTGCCTGATGGTAAGCACAGTACAATCCAAAAGCAACGGCGACCACCGAGTGACACACTATCCATCGCCGGTCGCCGCTGTCATGCCAAAAGGCTGGATATGCACAGGCTGATCCCGAAACGCAACCCGCATAAGCGAATCACTATTACGGGCTTTGTCGCCATATACATGGTGGTTGCGACCTAGTCAGGCTGTAAAATCCTACCACCCTGCTTTCGCCATTGCCTCGTTCGTTATTCAGCAAGGTGCACCACGTGCAGGTGAGGTTGGCTTGGATGTCTCAAATCTTAGATGTTATTCGACGCCCCTTACACCCCATTCAGCAGGGTGCACCACGTGCAGGTGAGGTTGGCTTGGAAGTCTCAAGTCTCAGATGTTATTCGACACCCCTTACACCCCAAATTATATCATCATCAATTATATAATCTATTTGTTAAAAAGATAAACCAGATCGAGTTTCTTGCCGATTCTTCTCGATGACTGGGTTGTTTTCCGAACCGGTGGTAGTTTTGACGTTCATGAGTGCCTTCTTAGGGCCTAAATTGAATAAAGTGATTTTGATTTCATATAAATTAATTTAAAAAATTGTGTTGTTACTTTTCAAAATTGCCTAAATCTAATTTTAATCTTTCATATAACAAGTTTAATTATATTGAGATTTCCACTTTTTTTTATACACCGAGGACGAATTTCAAATTTTGCCGTTCATAAGGTAAATTACACTAAATCACGTATAGAGTCGATGCAGTCAGGATTGCCAATAAATACTTCGTAGATACAGTCACTATTTATTTGGCCAGAGCTTCGCCTTGCAATACTTTGTATATATTCAGAATGCGTAGATATCACCAACATCTTGCCTTTTAAAGGCCCATCTATATAAGTCAAAGCGATTTATACATAATTCCGCAGAATAATTTAAGTAACACAAAAATAATAAAGTATGATTCAAATTAATGTTATTTAAGCTATACAACAATTTTATATAATTATCCTTATTTATGTATCTAATGTGTTCACTTAATCTGTTTCGATATGTAGATCAGAGACATCTAGCCTTTCATGGCCGAACTATGAAGTCAAAGAATATACTATTTATTATTCATAATGATCAAACTAATGATTCAATTCTATATAATGATATTCTTATTTACGTCTTATTCAAATTATATAATAATAATTATCTTATTTATGTATCTTTATTTTATGGTGGCGCTAGTATCAATGTGTCTCTTAATATGGTGGAGCTAGTAACAATGTGTATCTCTAATATGATGGCGCTAGTGTCAATGTATATTTATAATATGATGGCGCTAATATCAATGTTCCGGTAGTGTTGTAGTCTCGTCTCTTGAATGTGACGCAGCGGCACCGGAGGTGGGTGCTAACAGGTATTTAGATTTTTTTATGATCTTGTATAGAATTTGAAGATCTTGAAATATAATGTAAAATATTAGGAACAATGCAAAATTGGATTTAACTCATTTTGAAATGTATCGATTCTTTAATTGGAAAGGGGATATTTTCAAATGAGGTCCTATTACAATTTAATTAGCACTGGACCTCGGCTTTCGGATATACACCATAAAACTTCTCATAATCGAATATAAAATATATATATGTCATATGTATACGTCATTAAGACATCAGTAGCTTTATGAGAGTCCATGACTAGAGATATCTATGGTCAAGGATGTTCTCGTGAATCTTTATATTACATTATCTGACCCGATCCGGCCACGCATTGCTGGGGGTCTGTTATTGTATATTGAATTAATATTATGATAAAGTATTTGGTATCATCGGGTCATGACTCTGCCTAAAAACTGTCTGGGTAAGGAACGGAAACGTGGCGCCATCTATGAGATATCTATAAGAGTTAGTCCTACAGTTTTCTGTCAACAAACTAAATTAAAGCGCCATCTGTTCGAGACTGATGAAACTTGCAATTAATAACAATAATCAACATTGAAATTGATTTAATTTCTAATTAAAAAATATTAAGACCATTAATCGAAGTATAAATTATCCTATCTCTCAAGTTCGACCAAAATTCATATAAATGTCAATGTTTTATGAAGATCGCTTGGGTAGTTTCGAAGTTTATCGTGGACAAACAGCATGACACCGGATTTTTATATATGAAATTTTTTTTTATGTCGGTTTTCCTTTTTATTTAAATTTTTCCCTATTACAAATGGTGAAACCTACAGGGAAGACTTTGTTTTTATTTTTATATTTTATTCAATTCATGATCTAGCCAATGCCCGCGAATTCATTTTCTTGAAAATGGTTCTATTATTCCATGGAAAGTATGTTCCATCTAGAATAATTATACGTTTTTAGTTTTTTACCGATTTTAAATATCTCTTCAAATTTTTTATCACTCCCTTGATCCTACAGGAAAGCATAATGATATGTAAACTAGAGAATACTTTGATAATTTCTCCCTCTGTCAATAGAAGCTGCGTTAAAAATAGCTCAACCGTTCATATTTCAATTTTAATTATACCCAATATTATTAATATGGCTCAATGGTAAGCATCATCATACGTAGAATCAGGTAACTGATATTTTACGAACAACAAAGCGACATTAGTTCATCATTTTAAGTACCTACCAACAAAAGTTGAACGGCTTCGAGTGCCGTCAGTTACTGCGCGTTGTTAGAGTCATTAATTACACGCGCACCCATTCATATATGATTTATTATATTCATTCAGAATTTTTGAGTCGAAATAAAATTTAACGATTTATATGTTTTCATCTATACAAATACACAGGTCATTTTTTTTCTGAAGGTAACTTACTTACTGTAAAGTAAGGGTTATCTGTCGCATTTTTGGCCACTTATTGATCTCGAAGAAATTCAATTTTTTATTATTGATTTATTCAACAAACTAGTACTATTTTTATTATTATTATTGTGGAACCTAATGGGATATTTAAACAGATTTACTAACCTAATTCTTTGTGATATCGAAGAAAAGAAAATGTTGACGAAGACGGTATTGTCAAAACAATGTACAAAATTACTACTAGTGTCACACCTTTTTTTTGGCATTTTACTTTCTTTTTATTAATCACTTCACCTCTGCGAAGTAAGTTAAATTCAAAAATAAAACAATACTGTTGGATAGCTGACCACGTGCATAAATCGGTATGGTATCTCCTCGGAATAAGCATTCACTGTTCGCTCCTTCTCGGTAATAATTGGTTGACGACGGACGGCTTACCCGTCTTCCGTTTCCGACACTCTACGCGGACGCCTCAGCTCGCTTGCACTGTTACTCCGTCCTAATATCTGACATATAATAACCTGCCAAAATAATTCGTGCAAAAATCTTTGCTTCAATTTTCAAGATTAACAAAATATAAAATAATATCTTGAGTTTAATAATACTACCAGAAATTATTGTTTATACTTGAATATCGAAAAAGACATGGATCAACTGTCGTTCTCATTAGATTAATGAAGCCAATACAAAGTAAAAGATAAAGTATCCTCATGAATTTATCTCGCGTCTTCTTCGAGAAAACACAGAGCTTATGGTTTCACGTGAAGTATACTTTATTCCCGTTAAAGGACAGCTTATCTGTAATCTTTGTTTCAATTAAACATAATGAGAACGGTAAAGAAAACATATCCGTGAGTTCATCAATATGAAGAAGTAATACGATTGATTTTTATGCAGAATGCAGTACTGTTTCATAAAGCATAGATTATACTTACATTAAGCAAAAGCTAATACGTAATACAATCCATAAAATCTACTACTGTAACTGAAAATAAAATAAATATGGAATATTTTAGAATCACTGTTCAGTATAATATTTCATGTGAGACTTTGTACTCGTAAAATCTTCTACATCAATCCTGCTATTGTAGAGAGTTATAAAAAAATATCCCACCTAATAATAAAACTGAGAAAGAAATATGTATTCAAATCATCGTAGTATCAATCGCTTAAAGATGATGACGATTATGGCTATTATTATATATGACTTTTTTCACTTTTCTGAATAGTTTTTAACAGTTTAATATTATTTAATCTCTCAATTCTTTACGTGTTCATTTATATTTAAATTATTTTTTATTTTTATTTTTAATATCTGAATTATTCAAACTATAGTACACACTAATAATATGTTATATGGATGCTGTTATTGCCTGTAAATAGAATCATATCTAGCAAAAACGTTGAACAGTAAACTTCATTCTAATAATAATTGATATTGGCTCTCTTGGTAACTTAAATAAATAAATTATGATAACTGATCTGAAAGGTCATGTTGCAAATTTGATATTTAATGTACTCATGAGTCGTAGCGTCATACGAGGAGTCAGTTAGTGTGCTTTTCGCCCTGACTCGCAGAACGCCGGTAACTAATTTTAACAGTCTTGATTTGTCACCGTCTACGGCCGACTTTTTTCCCCTCTCGTGTTAGGGTTGGCAATTTATAAAATAATAACATCAACAACAAAAGTGCAAGACATAATTAAAAAAAATTTAAAGAGGCAATGGGTGTAAGGGGTGTCGAATAACATCTAAGACTTGAGACACCCAAGCCAACCTCACCTGCACGTGGTGCACCCTGCTGAATAACGAACGAGGCAATGGCGATAGCGGGGTGGTAGGGTATGACTGGGTCGCAACCACCATGTATATGGCGAAAAAGCCCGTCATAGTGATTCGCTTCTGCGGGTCGCGTTTCGGGATCAGCCTGTGCATATCCAGCTGTTCGCAGGCCGGCATGACAGCGATGACCGGCATTGGATTGTACTGTTCTTACCATCAGGCACAGTACAGTCATTTTGCAGAGCTACAATAAAAAAAATAAAAATGGACAGGACATATGACAAGAGACAGTAAGATAAAATGGACAAAAATGATCACGGTGCGATGATCACCAACATTATGAATGGTATACACGGAATGGTAAAAGGAAAAGATCAAGACAGGTTAAAAGGTGGACAGACGATATATAGAAAGTGGGTGGTGCAGTCTGGCAAGGAAATGCCAATGATAGGAAAAGTTGGAAACAGCTGGAAGAGGCCTATGTGTCAAGTGACACGGTCACTACTAAAATAGTAAACCTGATGTGTTAAACTCATGTAAAAAAAATGTACATATGTAGTTTGAGCAATAAAGGCTATAATAATAATTATTATTATCTGGTAAGACTACAATCGTCCATAAATTTACAGATAAATGAGTTCCATTTATTAGTTTATTATCTGAGAACGGTGATCAAAAGAAAGAAACAACCGCAACCTCTGTTTGTATGTATGTATAATGGTTTTAACCAACTATCGTCATTCTCTGTTGTCATACCTAAGGCAGATGAGGCAAATAGCTTGATTATTTGACACTATGCCATATGCCAAAGCTAAAAGTTTACAAACAAAATGAAAAAAAGGATGTGTCGTGAAGACCCACGATAGAAGTGAAATTTTTAATATGGAATATTTTAGAATCACAATTCAATAATATTTCATGTGAGACTTTGTACTCGTAAAATCTTCTACATCAATCCTGCTTTTGGAGAGAGTTATAAAAAAATATCCCACCTAATAATAAAACTGAGAAAGAAATATGTATTCAAATCATCGTAGTATTAATCGCTTAAAGATGATGACGATTATGGTTATTATATATGACTTTTTTCACTTTTCTGAATAGTTTTTGACAATTTAATCTTATTTAATGTCTCAATTCTTTACGTGTTCATTTATAATTAAATTATTTCATGTTTTTATTTTTAATATCTGAATTATACAAACTATAATACACACTAATAATATGTTATGTGAATGCTGTTATTGCCTGTAAATAGAATAACCCTACCAACTCGCTAGAATCAGTGGACAGTCAAATTATTCTAACAGTAATTGTGAATTGGATAAAATTTCCCATTAATGATATCTACTATTTAGCAATTAGATATATTAAAAAATCGTTTCTTAGTTACCTACGTTAGAGAAGATACTTCTGTACAATATAAAATTAGTCGAAGGCAAGCGAGACACTGGTCCCACTCTACCCGGCACAGTGCTTTCCCCGCCATTTTTCATCACACAAATAGGTCGCGGATAAGAGTTTGAAAGCTCTCCCATAAATAGTTTCACTTCAATAACATTTAGTCATATAAATTTATAATTATGTCAATGCTAGAGCATATTAACTATGTATAACAATACTTAAATAAGATTTTAAGGTATAGTAATATAATTAATAAAGTGTATACTAAGCAGAATGTCAACCCTGTCGAATGAGTGTTTACAGTGTGCGGCCGCACCAGTCGCAGATCTCAGGGCTGCGTGCGCTAAGTGCATTGCCCCAAACCGAAATAAATTGAGGCGGCGACGCGAGTATTGCGGCGCGTACTACACCAGACTAATGCGATATGGTCCGGACTTGAGGAATAAATTAATAAACATGTAATATTATTTAAATAAAAAAAAATTGCGTCTGTCTGTGTATTCTAAAGTATGCAACGGACTACAATACAATGTTCACTGACGTTTAGCGAATCTCTTCTGGAAGCTTTATGTATGTCACATATATATTTCGGGTTCTTAAATAGATAACGCTAGTTAAATTGTACGAGATACTTACTTTAGAAAAAATATAGAAAGTGGGTGGTGCGGTCTGGCAAAGAAATGCAAATGATAGGAAAAGTTGGAAACAGCTGGAAGAGGCCTATGTGTCAAGTGACACGGTCACTACTAAAATAGTAAACCTGATGTGTTAAACTCATGTAAAAAAAATGTACATATGTAGTTTGAGCAATAAAGGCTATAATAATAATTATTATTATCTGGTAAGACTACAATCGTCCATAAATTTACAGATAAATGAGTTCCATTTATTAGTTTATTATCTGAGAACGGTGATCAAAAGAAAGAAACAACCGCAACCTCTGTTTGTATGTATGTATAATGGTTTTAACCAACTATCGTCATTCTCTGTTGTCATACCTAAGGCAGATGAGGCAAATAGCTTGATTATTTGACACTATGCCATATGCCAAAGCTAAAAGTTTACAAACAAAATGAAAAAAAGGATGTGTCGTGAAGACCCACGATAGAAGTGAAATTTTTACAGAGAAACATTTAATTATTCATCAGTCACTTTTGAATAGCATAGATTATGTTAATTGATCGCCACACCGCCTGGACACGGTATACGCAGTCGCGAATAACGAGAAAGAAAGAAAGCGAGAAGAGTGTTTATCTCACTGTTCTCCAATAGTCGAAGGCAAGCGAGACACTGGTCCCACTCTACCCGGCACAGTGCTTTCCCCGCCATTTTTCATCACACAAATAGGTCGCGGATAAGAGTTTGAAAGCTCTCCCATAAATAGTTTCACTTCAATAACATTTAGTCATATAAATTTATAATTATGTCAATGCTAGAGCATATTAACTATGTATAACAATACTTAAATAAGATTTTAAGGTATAGTAATATAATTAATAAAGTGTATACTAAGCAGAATGTCAACCCTGTCGAATGAGTGTTTACAGTGTGCGGCCGCACCAGTCGCAGATCTCAGGGCTGCGTGCGCTAAGTGCATTGCCCCAAACCGAAATAAATTGAGGCGGCGACGCGAGTATTGCGGCGCGTACTACACCAGACTAATGCGATATGGTCCGGACTTGAGGAATAAATTAATAAACATGTAATATTATTTAAATAAAAAAAAATTGCGTCTGTCTGTGTGTTCCAAAGTATGCAACGGACTACAATACAATGTTCACTGACTTTTTTTTTTTTTTTTTCGACCTGTCTACGCTATTGACCAAGCAAGGTCTTAACAGCTTCACCGGACTACATGTTCACTGACGTTTAACGAATCTCTTCTGGAAGCTTTATGTATGTCACATATATATTTTGGGTTCTTAAATAAATAACGCTAGTTAAATTGTACGAGATACTTACTTTAGAAAAACCCGTTACAGTGTATGTCTATTACCTAAGGATACCCTCACAGTAAACATTGTTATCATTTACACGTTTTAAAAAAATCGCTAATTGTAACGATATTTCAATCAATATATAATAGTATCGATCCTTATTAAATTCAGTATTTTAGTTACTTCGGTCATTTATTGAGACCAAATTGTTCTGTACAGCGTATTATTTCAATAAATATATTAAGAATTACCTAACCTTTTCGCCCTGACTCGCAGAACGCCGGTAACTAATTTTAACAGTCTTGATTTGTCACCGTCTACGGCCGACTTTTTTCCCCTCTCGTGTTAGGGTTGGCAATTTATAAAATAATAACATCAACAACAAAAGTGCAAGACATAATTAAAAAAAATTTAAAGAGGCAATGGACGTAAGGGGTGTCGAATAACATCTAAGACTTGAGACACCCAAGCCAACCTCACCTGCACGTGGTGCACCCTGTTGACTAGCGAACAAGGGAATGGCGATAGCGGGGTGGTAGGGTACGACTGGGTCGCAACCTCCATGTATATGGCGAAAAAGCCCGTCATAGTGATTCGCTTCTGCGGGTCGCGTTTCGGGATCAGCCTGTGCATATCCAGCTGTTCGCAGGCCGGCATGACAGCGACGACCGGCATTGGATTGTACTGTTCTTACCATCAGGCACAGTACAGTCATTTTGCAGAGCTACAATAAAAAAAATAAAAATGGACAGGACATATGACAAGAGACAGTAAGATAAAATGGACAAAAATGATCACGGTGCGATGATCACCAACATTATGAATGGTATACACGGAATGGTAAAAGGAAAAGATCAAGACAGGTTAAAAGGTGGACAGACGATATATAGAAAGTGGGTGGTGCAGTCTGGCAAGGAAATGCCAATGATAGGAAAAGTTGGAAACAGCTGGAAGAGGCCTATGTGTCAAGTGACACGGTCACTACTAAAATAGTAAACCTGATGTGTTAAACTCATGTAAAAAAAATGTACATATGTAGTTTGAGCAATAAAGGCTATAATAATAATTATTATTATCTGGTAAGACTACAATCGTCCATAAATTTACAGATAAATGAGTTCCATTTATTAGTTTATTATCTGAGAACGGTGATCAAAAGAAAGAAACAACCGCAACCTCTGTTTGTATGTATGTATAATGGTTTTAACCAACTATCGTCATTCTCTGTTGTCATACCTAAGGCAGATGAGGCAAATAGCTTGATTATTTGACACTATGCCATATGCCAAAGCTAAAAGTTTACAAACAAAATGAAAAAAAGGATGTGTCGTGAAGACCCACGATAGAAGTGAAATTTTTACAGAGAAACATTTAATTATTCATCGGTCACTTTTGAATAGCATAGATTATGTTAATTGATCGCCACACCGCCTGGGCACGGTATACGCAGCCGCGAATAACGAGAAAGAAAGAAAGCGAGAAGAGTGTTTATCTCACTGTTCTCCAATAGTCGAAGGCAAGCGAGACGGTGGTCCCACTCACCCGGCAGAGTTCTTTCCCCGCCATTTTTCATCACACAAATAGGTCGCGGATAAGAGTTTGAAAGCTCTCCCATAAATAGTTTCACTTCAATAACATTTAGTCATATAAATTTATAATTATGTCAATGCTAGAGCATATTAACTATGTATAACAATACTTAAATAAGATTTTAAGGTATAGTAATATAATTAATAAAGTGTATACTAAGCAGAATGTCAACCCTGTCGAATGAGTGTTTACAGTGTGCGGCCGCACCAGTCGCAGATCTCAGGGCTGCGTGCGCTAAGTGCATTGCCCCAAACCGAAATAAATTGAGGCGGCGACGCGAGTATTGCGGCGCGTACTACACCAGACTAATGCGATATGGTCCGGACTTGAGGAATAAATTAATAAACATGTAATATTATTTAAATAAAAAAAAATTGCGTCTGTCTGTGTATTCTAAAGTATGCAACGGACTACAATACAATGTTCACTGACGTTTAGCGAATCTCTTCTCTACGCTATTGACCAAGCAAGGTCTTAACAGCTTCACCGGACTACATGTTCACTGACGTTTAACGAATCTCTTCTGGAAGCTTTATGTATGTCACATATATATTTTGGGTTCTTAAATAAATAACGCTAGTTAAATTGTACGAGATACTTACTTTAGAAAAACCCGTTACAGTGTATGTCTATTACCTAAGGATACCCTCACAGTAAACATTGTTATCATTTACACGTTTTAAAAAAATCGCTAATTGTAACGATATTTCAATCAATATATAATAGTATCGATCCTTATTAAATTCAGTATTTTAGTTACTTCGGTCATTTATTGAGACCAAATTGTTCTGTACAGCGTATTATTTCAATAAATATATTAAGAATTACCTAACCTACTACCTAACCCCAAGAATACAGTTTAAAGTTTATATCCAACTGTTCTTAGTATCAAAAAATTCAGTTGACACTGAAAAGTAAAACAATTGTCTTTTTTTCGACTGCTTTCTCATTGAAGCCAAGACAGGGTTAAAAAGTAACTTTCTCAAATACAATGCCTGAAATACAAACAATATGGCGAAAAAGCCCGTCATAGTGATTCGCTTCTGCGGGTCGCGTTTCGGGATCAGCCTGTGCATATCCAGCTGTTCGCAGGCCGGCATGACAGCGATGACCGGCATTGGATTGTACTGTTCTTACCATCAGGCACAGTACAGTCATTTTGCAGAGCTACAATAAAAAAAATAAAAATGGACAGGACATATGACAAGAGACAGTAAGATAAAATGGACAAAAATGATCACGGTGCGATGATCACCAACATTATGAATGGTATACACGGAATGGTAAAAGGAAAAGATCAAGACAGGTTAAAAGGTGGACAGACGATATATAGAAAGTGGGTGGTGCGGTCTGGCAAAGAAATGCAAATGATAGGAAAAGTTGGAAACAGCTGGGAATGGTAAAAGGAAAAGATCAAGACAGGTTAAAAGGTGGACAGACGATATATAGAAAGTGGGTGGTGCAGTCTGGCAAGGAAATGCCAATGATAGGAAAAGTTGGAAACAGCTGGAAGAGGCCTATGTGTCAAGTGACACGGTCACTACTAAAATAGTAAACCTGATGTGTTAAACTCATGTAAAAAAAATGTACATATGTAGTTTGAGCAATAAAGGCTATAATAATAATTATTATTATCTGGTAAGACTACAATCGTCCATAAATTTACAAATAAATGAGTTCCATTTAATAGTTTATTATCTGAGAACGGTGATCAAAAGAAAGAAACAACCGTGACTTCTGTTTGTACGTATGTATAATGGTTTTAAACAACTATCGTCATTCTCTGTTGTCATGCCTAAGGCAGATAAGGCAAATCTTGATTATTTGACACTATGCCATATGCCAATGCTAAAAGTTTACAAACAAAATGAAAAAAAGGATGTGTCGTGAAGACCCACGATAGAAGTGAAATTTTTACAGAGAAACATTTAATTATTCATCAGTCACTTTTGAATAGCATAGATTATGTTAATTGATCGCCACACCGCCTGGACACGGTATACGCAGTCGCGAATAACGAGAAAGAAAGAAAGCGAGAAGAGTGTTTATCTCACTGTTCTCCAATAGTCGAAGGCAAGCGAGACACTGGTCCCACTCTACCCGGCACAGTGCTTTCCCCGCCATTTTTCATCACACAAATAGGTCGCGGATAAGAGTTTGAAAGCTCTCCCATAAATAGTTTCACTTCAATAACATTTAGTCATATAAATTTATAATTATGTCAATGCTAGAGCATATTAACTATGTATAACAATACTTAAATAAGATTTTAAGGTATAGTAATATAATTAATAAAGTGTATACTAAGCAGAATGTCAACCCTGTCGAATGAGTGTTTACAGTGTGCGGCCGCACCAGTCGCAGATCTCAGGGCTGCGTGCGCTAAGTGCATTGCCCCAAACCGAAATAAATTGAGGCGGCGACGCGAGTATTGCGGCGCGTACTACACCAGACTAATGCGATATGGTCCGGACTTGAGGAATAAATTAATAAACATGTAATATTATTTAAATAAAAAAAAATTGCGTCTGTCTGTGTATTCTAAAGTATGCAACGGACTACAATACAATGTTCACTGACGTTTAGCGAATCTCTTCTGGAAGCTTTATGTATGTCACATATATATTTCGGGTTCTTAAATAGATAACGCTAGTTAAATTGTACGAGATACTTACTTTAGAAAAATCTGCTACAGTATATGTATATTACCACAGTAAACATTTTTATCTTTCACATTTAAAAACAAATCGTTAATTGTATCGCTATTTCGATCACTACAGTATCGATCCTTATTAAATTCAGTATTTTAGTTACATCGGGTATTTATTGTAGACCAAAATTGTTCTGTATAGCGTATTATTTCAATAAATATATTAGGAATTACCTAACCTACTACCTAACCCAAAGAATACAGTTTAAAGTTTATATATATCCAATTGTTCTTAGTATCAAAAAATTCAGTTGACACTGAAAAGTAAAACAATTGTCTTTTTTTCGACTGCTTTCTCATTGAAGCCAAGACAGGGTTAAAAAGTAACTTTCTCAAATACAATGCCTGAAATACAAACAACTTGTAAACGACTGATTACTAAAGTTACTTATCATTTATACCAAATACTCACTATAGTTGTAGTCCGGTGAATCTGTAAAGACCTTGCCAGGTCAATAGCATAGATAGTTCGAATTAATCTCACTATAGTTACATTAGAAAATTACAAATACTTGCAAAATTCAGTTCTAATCTTCGACGTATAAGAGCAATTAAACAAAACAACAGAAGAAAGCAAATCTCTTCAGTACGTCTCTGTCCGAATGTTAACATAACCCAATCCAATGCCAGGACTCATCAGATGACCAACATCCAAGAACCGCTTGACGCATAATATCGCAAGCTTTCCGATCCAATGATGCGTTTCTTTGTAGCCACCATCACTGAAACTTAACAGGGCGTCAGTGTACTGCGTGTGTTTTGAATCAACCATGACTGTTCGATAAGTTGATTAGATCGCAGCTGGAAGAGGCCTATGTGTCAAGTGACACGGTCACTACTAAAATAGTAAACCTGATGTGTTAAACTCATGTAAAAAAAATGTACATATGTAGTTTGAGCAATAAAGGCTATAATAATAATTATTATTATCTGGTAAGACTACAATCGTCCATAAATTTACAGATAAATGAGTTCCATTTATTAGTTTATTATCTGAACACACACTTTTTTTTGTACTCTATATTTTACGAGAATATACTATCTGGTAAATCAATGGTAAAAGTTATTACATAGCTGACTTAACAGTATGAACATAAATATTGATACAAGAACACAATACAAAAATAACCGATAGTAATAAGTCTTTCGTTTTCCTTCCTATTAGTGCTTATGCATTTAAAAGAAAATGCAGTGGAAAATTCTGGAAGGCGGACGTCGTTACTCGAATGATTCGATAAAGTTCTAGCCCTTTCCGTTCCCGCGTTCGATGAGTCAATCTTTGTTTATTTGTATCGAGTTCGTATATAAGATGTTATATTATTACTTACTTGAAGTAATAATGAATATAATTCTCTTTAAATCTTTATGCATTAAACATGCTGCCTAACAACATAAACATCATACAATCGTACATCGTATTTTTTTCGGTGCTCAGTCTACGGAAAAGGTAACAACAGTACGTTTCCCGTGCACAGTTAAAACCACTGCGAAAATCAGCATTTGTAGTTAACATTTCCAATCTTTTGAAACATTGGATATTAATTTTTTTTTAATTATGATCACGATGAATCTCTTAATAGGGGAGTTTACTAATCATTATCTATACGCAACTGTTTCTATAAGTACTTGGTTTTGTCTGTGTCTTCGTAATTTTATTTTTGGCATAGTCACATTGAATTCTTTAAGTAAACATCTTCAATTTAAATTAAAAAAAAAAAAACATATATACCAAGCGACTGTTTAGACACCAGCAATATTATTACAGGATAATCATTAGTAGTAGTAATAGTCGATTCTCGTTCTAAATCAATAAAAAAAAATTGTGCTTAATATTTGACCTAATTATATCGAGAAACGCAAAACTGATATACACACAACATCAGATAATTTACGTAAAAACGAACTGGTGTAATAAATGAATAACGCGCTGTTACGTAGTCCCGTTCGCCTCCCTTTTTTTTTTTTTTTTCGACCTGTCTACGCTATTGACCAAGCAAGGTCTTAACAGCTTCACCGGACTACATGTTCACTGACGTTTAACGAATCTCTTCTGGAAGCTTTATGTATGTCACATATATATTTTGGGTTCTTAAATAAATAACGCTAGTTAAATTGTACGAGATACTTACTTTAGAAAAACCCGTTACAGTGTATGTCTATTACCTAAGGATACCCTCACAGTAAACATTGTTATCATTTACACGTTTTAAAAAAATCGCTAATTGTAACGATATTTCAATCAATATATAATAGTATCGATCCTTATTAAATTCAGTATTTTAGTTACTTCGGTCATTTATTGAGACCAAATTGTTCTGTACAGCGTATTATTTCAATAAATATATTAAGAATTACCTAACCTACTACCTAACCCCAAGAATACAGTTTAAAGTTTATATCCAACTGTTCTTAGTATCAAAAAATTCAGTTGACACTGAAAAGTAAAACAATTGTCTTTTTTTCGACTGCTTTCTCATTGAAGCCAAGACAGGGTTAAAAAGTAACTTTCTCAAATACAATGCCTGAAATACAAACAACTTGTAAACGACAGATTACTAAAGTTACTTATCATTTATACCAAATACTCACTATAGTTGTAGTCCGGTGAATCTGTAAAGACCTTGCCAGGTCAATAGCATAGTCAGTTCGAATTAATCTCACTATAGTTACATTAGAAAATTACAGATACTTGCAAAATTCCGTTCTAATATTCGACGTATAAGAGCAATTAAACAAAACAACAGAAGAAAGCAAATCTCTTCAGTACGTCTCTGTCCGAATGTTAACATAACCCAATCCAATGCCAGACTCATCAGATGACCAACATCCAAGAACCGCTTGACGCATAATATCGCAAGCTTTCCGATCCAATGATGCGTTTCTTTGTAGCCACCATCACTGAAACTTAACAGGGCGTCAGTGTACTGCGTGTGTTTTGAATCAACCATGACTGTTCGATAAGTTGATTAGATCGCAACTCAGTTATTAGTGTTTTTTGTTAAAAATGTCTCCATTGAGGCGTTTTCCGTGTCGAGTATTTAATGATTCAGATATATTGCGAGATGTAAACAAAGGTCTTTGTATGAAATTGTATTACTGTGGGCGGATACCTCGACTAGTATTTAACGTATTGTGTACTGAAACATTATTGTCCGCTTATACATACTGGTGAGAACGGTGATCAAAAGAAAGAAACAACCGTGACTTCTGTTTGTACGTATGTATAATGGTTTTAAACAACTATCGTCATTCTCTGTTGTCATGCCTAAGGCAGATAAGGCAAATCTTGATTATTTGACACTATGCCATATGCCAAAGCTAAAAGTTTACAAACAAAATGAAAAAAAGGATGTGTCGTGAAGACCCACGATAGAAGTGAAATTTTTACAGAGAAACATTTAATTATTCATCGGTCACTTTTGAATAGCATAGATTATGTTAATTGATCGCCACACCGCCTGGGCACGGTATACGCAGCCGCGAATAACGAGAAAGAAAGAAAGCGAGAAGAGTGTTTATCTCACTGTTCTCCAATAGTCGAAGGCAAGCGAGACACTGGTCCCACTCTACCCGGCACAGTGCTTTCCAAGAAAGCGAGAAGAGTGTTTATCTCACTGTTCTCCAATAGTCGAAGGCAAGCGAGACGGTGGTCCCACTCTACCCGGCACAGTGCTTTCCCCGCCATTTTTCGCACACAAATAGGTCGCGGATAAGAGTTTGAAAGCTCTTCCATAAATACTTTCACTTCAATAACATGTAGTCATATAAACTTATAATTATGTCAATGCTAGAACATATTAACTATGTATAACAATAGTTAAATAAGATTTTAAGGTACAGTAATATAATTAATAAAGTGTATAGTAAGCAGAATGTCAACCCTGTCGAATGAGTGTTTACAGTGTGCGGCCGCACCAGTCGCAGATCTCAGGGCTGCGTGCGCTAAGTGCATTGCCCCAAACCGAAATAAATTGAGGCGGCGACGCGAGTATTGCGGCGCGTACTACACCAGACTAATGCGATATGGTCCGGACTTGAGGAATAAATTAATAAACATGTAATATTATTTAAATAAAAAAAAATTGCGTCTGTCTGTGTATTCTAAAGTATGCAACGGACTACAATACAATGTTCACTGACGTTTAGCGAATCTCTTCTGGAAGCTTTATGTATGTCACATATATATTTCGGGTTCTTAAATAGATAACGCTAGTTAAATTGTACGAGATACTTACTTTAGAAAAATCTGCTACAGTATATGTATATTACCACAGTAAACATTTTTATCTTTCACATTTAAAAACAAATCGTTAATTGTATCGCTATTTCGATCACTACAGTATCGATCCTTATTAAATTCAGTATTTTAGTTACATCGGGTATTTATTGTAGACCAAAATTGTTCTGTATAGCGTATTATTTCAATAAATATATTAGGAATTACCTAACCTACTACCTAACCCAAAGAATACAGTTTAAAGTTTATATATATCCAATTGTTCTTAGTATCAAAAAATTCAGTTGACACTGAAAAGTAAAACAATTGTCTTTTTTTCGACTGCTTTCTCATTGAAGCCAAGACAGGGTTAAAAAGTAACTTTCTCAAATACAATGCCTGAAATACAAACAACTTGTAAACGACAGATTACTAAAGTTACTTATCATTTATACCAAATACTCACTATAGTTGTAGTCCGGTGAATCTGTAAAGACCTTGCCAGGTCAATAGCATAGATAGTTCACCATGTATATGGCGAAAAAGCCCGTCATAGTGATTCGCTTCTGCGGGTCGCGTTTCGGGATCAGCCTGTGCATATCCAGCTGTTCGCAGGCCGGCATGACAGCGACGACCGGCATTGGATTGTACTGTTCTTACCATCAGGCACAGTACAGTCATTTTGCAGAGCTACAATAAAAAAAATAAAAATGGACAGGACATATGACAAGAGACAGTAAGATAAAATGGACAAAAATGATCACGGTGCGATGATCACCAACATTATGAATGGTATACACGGAATGGTAAAAGGAAAAGATCAAGACAGGTTAAAAGGTGGACAGACGATATATAGAAAGTGGGTGGTGCAGTCTGGCAAGGAAATGCCAATGATAGGAAAAGTTGGAAACAGCTGGAAGAGGCCTATGTGTCAAGTGACACGGTCACTACTAAAATAGTAAACCTGATGTGTTAAACTCATGTAAAAAAAATGTACATATGTAGTTTGAGCAATAAAGGCTATAATAATAATTATTATTATCTGGTAAGACTACAATCGTCCATAAATTTACAGATAAATGAGTTCCATTTATTAGTTTATTATCTGAGAACGGTGATCAAAAGAAAGAAACAACCGCAACCTCTGTTTGTATGTATGTATAATGGTTTTAACCAACTATCGTCATTCTCTGTTGTCATACCTAAGGCAGATGAGGCAAATAGCTTGATTATTTGACACTATGCCATATGCCAAAGCTAAAAGTTTACAAACAAAATGAAAAAAAGGATGTGTCGTGAAGACCCACGATAGAAGTGAAATTTTTACAGAGAAACATTTAATTATTCATCGGTCACTTTTGAATAGCATAGATTATGTTAATTGATCGCCACACCGCCTGGGCACGGTATACGCAGCCGCGAATAACGAGAAAGAAAGAAAGCGAGAAGAGTGTTTATCTCACTGTTCTCCAATAGTCGAAGGCAAGCGAGACGGTGGTCCCACTCTACCCGGCACAGTGCTTTCCCCGCCATTTTTCGCACACAAATAGGTCGCGGATAAGAGTTTGAAAGCTCTTCCATAAATACTTTCACTTCAATAACATGTAGTCATATAAACTTATAATTATGTCAATGCTAGAACATATTAACTATGTATAACAATAGTTAAATAAGATTTTAAGGTACAGTAATATAATTAATAAAGTGTATAGGCGACTGGTGCGGCCGCACACTGTAAACACTCATTCGACAGGGTTGACATTCTGCTTACTATACACTTTATTAATTATATTACTGTACCTTAAAATCTTATTTAACTATTGTTATACATAGTTAATATGTTCTAGCATTGACATAATTATAAGTTTATATGACTACATGTTATTGAAGTGAAAGTATTTATGGAAGAGCTTTCAAACTCTTATCCGCGACCTATTTGTGTGCGAAAAATGGCGGGGAAAGCACTGTGCCGGGTAGAGTGGGACCACCGTCTCGCTTGCCTTCGACTATTGGAGAACAGTGAGATAAACACTCTTCTCGCTTTCTTTCTTTCTCGTTATTCGCGGCTGCGTATACCGTGCCCAGGCGGTGTGGCGATCAATTAACATAATCTATGCTATTCAAAAGTGACCGATGAATAATTAAATGTTTCTCTGTAAAAATTTCACTTCTATCGTGGGTCTTCACGACACATCCTTTTTTTCATTTTGTTTGTAAACTTTTAGCTTTGGCATATGGCATAGTGTCAAATAATCAAGCTATTTGCCTCATCTGCCTTAGGTATGACAACAGAGAATGACGATAGTTGGTTAAAACCATTATACATACATACAAACAGAGGTTGCGGTTGTTTCTTTCTTTTGATCACCGTTCTCAGATAATAAACTAATAAATGGAACTCATTTATCTGTAAATTTATGGACGATTGTAGTCTTACCAGATAATAATAATTATTATTATAGCCTTTATTGCTCAAACTACATATGTACATTTTTTTTACATGAGTTTAACACATCAGGTTTACTATTTTAGTAGTGACCGTGTCACTTGACACATAGGCCTCTTCCAGCTGTTTCCAACTTTTCCTATCATTTGCATTTCTTTGCCAGACCGCACCACCCACTTTCTATATATCGTCTGTCCACCTTTTAACCTGTCTTGATCTTTTCCTTTTACCATTCCGTGTATACCATTCATAATGTTGGTGATCATCGCACCGTGATCATTTTTGTCCATTTTATCTTACTGTTCGCGTTATCCTTTTTCACAAGTCTAAGCTAACGTAACCAAAGCGAGACAAAACAGCAAGATGGCGAACATTCAACTACCGCGGTGCATTTAATATGAGACCTTTTTAAAGCCAGGGTTCAATACGTATTTAACTTTTTTGTAATAACACCGATATAGTTCAATAAAATAAATCGAGGCAGTCATTTAGGAATTCGATCGTAAAAAATGTGAAAATTATAATATACAGTTATACATTTTTATAAAACGGATTTTTATTGGATTTTACAATCTTTGTCTTGCAAAATGAAACATTTGGGAATTAGGGAATTCATCCGCACACATTGGAACCGAAATGTTCTCGGACGGTCCGGTTCCAGAGGGGTTTCCTTCCACGAACGATCCTGTTGTGGAATGAGCTTCCTGGAGACTACAGTATGGGGTGCTTCAAGGGGAAAACAAATAGGTTATTTAAGGGTCGGCAACGCGCATGTACCACTTCTGATGTTACAGGCGTCCATAGGCTGCGGTCACCGCTTTACATCAGGCGGCCCGTATGCTAGTTTGCTACCGTCGTGGTATAAAAAAAAAGTCATAAGGACTGCTGACAGAAGTGAAAACTAAAAATAATGGAGTAACTGTGTTCTCTTTTAAATTTTTAAATCAATTAAAAAATCATAATTTGTAAATTGTAATCATTAGCCTATCTTTCACGTCTATTGGCACTCCTGATAATAATTACTAGTGGGCGCCCAGAGGTCGACATTCGATCATAGTTCATTGATTTTTTAAAGTTTGAATTTTATTAGGGTTCTTTTGTCAAAGGGTATTATTATGTTATAATATCATTGTAGAACGTAGAATGAAAAAGGGTAATTGGAACGTAAGAGTAAAATAATATATACAGTCGCGCATAGCATTTTGCATTTATTTTTCTAATATAGTTTTCCTATTTTATATTTTTATAATAGATCACAATACAAAAATAACCGATAGTAATAAGTGCATCGTTGACCATCACTTTTTTAGCTTATATTTCTGACTATATAATTGTGTATTTGTGCAAAACTGAATATGTGTATGTACTAATCTATATGTTTTCTTTCCACAACCCGAACATAAATCGTGTTTGACTTAGCTATAGGGTTATGGTTATGGACTCATTATTACAAGAACTTGATGATTTCACACACTATTCCTACAATATGGATAAAAAAATACTGACGATTTTAAATGGTGTGCCAGTGTTGTCGCAACTTGCGAACAGGCAAGCATTATGTTACTAATAGGTGTAAAAGACTAAGCAGAATGTCAACCCTGTCGAATGAGTGTTTACAGTGTGCGGCCGCACCAGTCGCAGATCTCAGGGCTGCGTGCGCTAAGTGCATTGCCCCAAACCGAAATAAATTGAGGCGGCGACGCGAGTATTGCGGCGCGTACTACACCAGACTAATGCGATATGGTCCGGACTTGAGGAATAAATTAATAAACATGTAATATTATTTAAATAAAAAAAAATTGCGTCTGTCTGTGTATTCTAAAGTATGCAACGGACTACAATACAATGTTCACTGACGTTTAGCGAATCTCTTCTGGAAGCTTTATGTATGTCACATATATATTTCGGGTTCTTAAATAGATAACGCTAGTTAAATTGTACGAGATACTTACTTTAGAAAAATCTGCTACAGTATATGTATATTACCACAGTAAACATTTTTATCTTTCACATTTAAAAACAAATCGTTAATTGTATCGCTATTTCGATCACTACAGTATCGATCCTTATTAAATTCAGTATTTTAGTTACATCGGGTATTTATTGTAGACCAAAATTGTTCTGTATAGCGTATTATTTCAATAAATATATTAGGAATTACCTAACCTACTACCTAACCCAAAGAATACAGTTTAAAGTTTATATATATCCAATTTAAGCCAGTTTTAAAAATAATCGATTATATATATCGCAATGAACTGAATCTCGGTTTAACCTTGATATAGTTACATGAACACAGTAACTTGCTTAACAAACTCAATGCTTGCTATTTTTACAAGAACTTGATGATTTCACACACTATTCCTACAATATGGATAAAAAAATACTGACGATTTTAAATGGTGTGCCAGTGTTGTCGCAACTTGCGAACAGGCAAGCATTATGTTACTAATAGGTGTAAAAGAGATAGAGCACTTGACCCTGCTCACGCTAAAAATCACGATACGAACAACATTCTCATATCATTGTTACAAAATGCAACACAATAAAACAGCAAACCGAACAGTGTAATTAATTATTTATTATGCTTGTTACTGTTATTTATATTGACCAACATCCAAGAACCGCTTGACGCATAATATCGCAAGCTTTCCGATCCAATGATGCGTTTCTTTGTAGCCATCATCACTGAAACTTAACAGGACGTCAGTGTACTGCGTGCGTTTTGAATCAACCATGACTGTTCGATAAGTTGATTAGATCGCAACTCAGTTATTAGTGTTTTTTGTTAAAAAATGTCTCCATTGAGGCGTTTTCCGTGTCGAGTATCGTATGATTCAGATATATTGCGAGATGTAAACAAAGGTCTTTGTATGAAATTGTATTACTGTGGGCGGATACCTCGATTAGTATTTAACGTATTGTGTACTGAAATATTATTATCAAGTTATACATACAGGACTATTGTTTTTGAAGTTATACTTCTTTTGGCGCGTTAGGAGAAAATGATGAGAGTAAATTTTTACGATGCGCGCGCACACCGTCATGAAAAACCGACACCGTGATGTTAGCTATAGTCAACATTTTGTTTCTTTGTATTAAAAATTTCAATGTATTAAATACCTTTTTTCTATTGTTAGTGTCGTTTTTTCTACAAACGTAGAATAAGGCGATAGATTTAATTTTTGAAAAGATCTTTATCTTGTTACGCTAAAGAAGTATAACTTCTAACGCGTGTACGTACACACACACTTTTTTTGTACTCTATATTATACGAGAATATACTATCTGGTAAATCAATGGTAAAAGTTATTACATAGCTGACTTAACAGTATGAACATAAATATTAATACAAGAACACAATACAAAAATAACCGATAGTAATAAGTGCATCGTTGACCATCACTTTTTTAGCTTATATTTCTGACTATATAATTGTGTATTTGTGCAAAACTGAATATGTGTATGTACTAATCTATATGTTTTCTTTCCACAACCCGAACATAAATCGTGTTTGACTTAGCTATAGGGTTATGGTTATGGACTCATTATTACAAGAACTTGATGATTTCACACACTATTCCTACAATATGGATAAAAAAATACTGACGATTTTAAATGGTGTGCCAGTGTTGTCGCAACTTGCGAACAGGCAAGCATTATGTTACTAATAGGTGTAAAAGAGATAGAGCACTTGACCCTGCTCACGCTAAAAATCACGATACGAACAACATTCTCATATCATTGTTACAAAATGCAACACAATAAAACAGCAAACCGAACAGTGTAATTAATTATTTATTATGCTTGTTACTGTTATTTATATATTTGACAGTATAGTCTTACACTTAGTGTCATGTCGTAACTGATACTTATTGATAATTAATTACTGAAAAAAAACCATTTAACCTTCAAATAATTCAAATAAAACATTCCTAAATCTTATTACAAGGAAATGCGATAATATAATGACAATATACAAAGTCCACCGTTGAGAGAGATGACTCAGCATCCTGCAACGTTGTCGATAATGATTCAAATGAAATCATACACCAATATAACCTTTATTGCAAGTAAATTAATGATACTGCAAAGTTATTTATATACCTGCCAAAGATGAATTCGTAAAGCTAAATTTTGTTACCGACAAACCATTATTCACTACTCTAGCCTTGTATATATAAAGCTTTTAAATATGTAAGTAGATCGTTTAATATTTTTTATGAAGTGTTGGCATATTTTCTTCTTCTATATAAATAAAATGAGAGATCGGCTGGTTATAGCTTTGTCCTTATACGTTCATTAGTTTTGACGTAACTAATTCTCAAAGTAACTGTATTTTCACTTAAATATTTAAAAATGTCATGATGTTTGTCCCCGATGAACTCCGAAACTACTGAACCCATCTTCTTGAAAGTTGGCATTTATATGTAATTTGATCCAACTTGGGAGATAGGATAATTAATATTTCTATTAATGGCCTTAATATTTTTTAATTACTAATTAAATGATTGTCAATGTTCATTATTCTTATTAATTTTTAGTTTCATCAGTCTCGAACATATGGCGCTTTAGTTTGTTAACAGAAAACTGTAAAACCGACTGTTATAGATATCTTATAGGTGACGCCAGGTTTTAACTTTTTTTTTCGAACTGACTACGCTATTGACCAAGCAAGGTCTTAACAGCTTCACCGGACTACTAATTAGTGTCGTTTTTCTACAAACGTAGAATAAGGCGAAGGTTAAATTTTTGAAAAGATTTTTATCTTGTTACGCTAAAGAAGTATAACTCCTAACGCGTGTACGTAAGTACACACACACTTTTTTTTGTACTCTATATTTTACGAGAATATACTATCTGGTAAATCAATGGTAAAAGTTATTACATAGCTGACTTAACAGTATGAACATAAATATTGATACAAGAACACAATACAAAAATAACCGATAGTAATAAGTCCATCCTTGTCTTCTTACCATCACTTTTTTAGCTTATATTTCTGAGTATATGATTGTGTTTTGTGCAAAACTGAATATGTGTATGTACTAATCTATATGTTCTCTTTCCACAATCCGAACATACATTGTGTTTGCCTTAGCTATAGGGTTATGGTTATGGAATCATCATTACAAGAACTGATGATTGAACACATTATTCCTACAATATGGATGAAAAAATACTGAAGATATTATAATTCTGTTATCGGTTATTGACATTGCCGATGTTCTGCCAGCGGTCTTGCGAACAGGCAAACATTATGCTACCAATAGGTGTGAAAAAGATAGAGCACTTGACCCTGCTCACGCTAAAAATCACGATACGAACAACATTCTCATATCATTGTTACAAAATGCAACACAATAAAACAGCAAACCGAACAGTGTAATTAATTATTTATTATGCTTGTTACTGTTATTTATATATTTGACAGTATAGTCTTACACTTAGTGTCATGTCGTAACTGATACTTATTGATAATTAATTACTGAAAAAAAACCATTTAACCTTCAAATAAAACATTCCTAAATCTTATTACAAGGAAATGCGATAATATAATGACAATATACAAAGTCCACCGTTGAGAGAGATGACTCAGCATCCTGCAACGTTGTCGATAATGATTCAAATGAAATCATACACCAATATAACCTTTATTGCAAGTAAATTAATGATACTGCAAAGTTATTTATATACCTGCCACAGATGAATTCGTAAAACTAAATTTCGTTACCGACAAACCATTATTCACTAATCTAGCCTTGTATATATAAAGCTTTTAAATATGTAAGTAGATCGTTTTAATTTTTTTAGAAGTGTCGGCATATCTTCCTCTTCTTCTATATAAATAAAATGAAAGATCGGCTGGTTATAGCTTTGTTCTGATACGTTCATTAGTTTTGACGTAACTAATTCTCAAAGTAACTGTATTTTCACTTAAATATTTAAAAATGTCATGATGTTTGTCCACGATGAACTCCGAAACTACGCAACCCATCTTCATGAAAGTTGGCATTTATGTATAATTAGATCCAACTTGAGATATAGGACAATTTATATTTCTATTAATGGCCTTAATATTTTTTAATTACTAATTAAATGATTGTCAATGTTGATTATTGTTATTAATTGTAAGTTTCATTAGTCTCGAACAGATGGCGCTTTGGTTTGTTAACAGAAAACTGTAGAACCGACTGTTATAGATATCTTATAGATGGCGCTACATTTTTATTTTGAATTTCTTTATCAACTCCAGTTTATTTTATGGTGCACGTGGTCTGTTAATCATGTAATAGTTGAGACACAGAAACGCGTGGCCGGGTCAGCTAGTTATATATATATAAGATAAAATATTTTCGATAAAAAATTATTATAGTTAGTTGACAAAAATCTATCAGAGAACTTTAATATTAGCAAGCCGAGCGAGCGTAATAAGGCTGCCGGATGAACCGAACAAGCATGCCGTGGCAGTAGTTTAATGAGCCTTATATGCTTATTAAATATTTAAAAAAAGTGCGTGCGTACAAAGTACACATGTCAGAAGTGAAACTTCTTTGGCGAACTAATTTATAAGTCTTGTTTATATTTATACAAACAAGAAAAAAGAATAAAAAGTTTTTTTATTTATTTAATCTGCGTTTACTGCAAATGACGTCACTTCCGTTGCATACCTGCGTGACGTTACATGTGTAAAAATTTTCCCCTCATGCGCCTAAAGAAGTTTCACTTCAATAAGTATAATTCACAATCAATTTTGTCTGAACGCATACTACAATAAAAATATAAGAAAAAAAATCGTCATGGTCGAGTAGTTTGACCAGTGGAATGTCAATTCAATGTCCACATTTTCAAACCCCGGCATGTAATATCGAATTTCTTAGAGTTCGCGTAGATTTACTGTTTATACTGGTAATACTATCAGCTGGCGGTGAAGAAAACCGTCGTGAGGAAACATGAACCTAATATTCTTGTACCATATTATATAAGAAGATTTAAGACTGTTGATTACTCGGAGTTTGAAATCGCAAATACATCGTAGGCTGGCGTGCTGATACCTCCCAGCAGTCGGTGTCATACAAGCTGAGGATGACATACTCTAGTATAACTTAACGTGTCCGGATGCTCTTAAGTTTGCATTTTTTTACCAGAATAATTTAGCATGTTCTAGACCAGTGGTCGAAATAGTCGTTAGCAAAAGAGTCAAATATAAACAGTACAAAGCTAAAATGTATTCAAAGAGCCTTTTAATAACTTAAGCTATGGTTTAGTAAATGTATTTTTATCAAAATATTTAGAATTGAAAGTACACTTTTTTGTGCCGTACTTTTTAAAAATGTACCTCTTTTCTATAGACTTACGTTTCAAAAATGTTTATTCGTGTCTTACGAGACAAGTTAATAGATAATTTTTCCGTGTCTAGACTAAACACTTTGTGGAAGAGTTTCTGACCACTGTTCAAGACAAGCATAGCCTAGTCAAAATGAATATAAACTTAATTTGAACTCTGCCGGTAACTAAAACACTAAAATATCTTCATCACATACCAAAAAAGCACCTCACCATAATATCACAGTAATCAAACATAATTGTCCGAAATTTTGGAAGACAAACCGCAGAGTACGGCGTGGATTATCACTAACCCGTTCGAACATCCGACCAGATATACAAAGTTAACTTTACCACTGCCAAAGTAAACAGCAGTCGTTTGTGATGCTAATGTCTTTATCTTATAGCTACGAGCTCCTTTTTTCGATTGCAATGTGATATTTGTACAAATCCGGTGGGTATGCGGCTGCCGACGCGACCGGGTGATGGATCCGACCATCCGTGAACGTGTACCGTGGGCATAACCACAATAATATTAATTAAAGCTAAATTATCATTACCCATTATATTTGTAATATTAAAGTTTTTTTCTGAGGTGAAGGATATATGAACAAGACTCTTACAGGCAGAAGACTTTCAGTTTATGGTTTAGATTACGCTTTTCTATAAAGGCTAAGCAGTAATATATTTCATTTCATATATAAATATAATGGTAGAAGTCCCCCATTGTGGCCGCATCACTTTATCTAAGAAAATTATCGCAATAGCTTCATTTAATATAGCGTTATACTTTTCAGTAATATGTGAAAGGGACAAGCGGTGTGATACACATACGCAAGACGGTGGTAGTAAACGTATAACATTGGTTACAAAGAAAATTTGCAAGCAAAGTTTTCAATTTTTAAATGTTTTTCGTCTGTACATAACATATATTGTTAGGACAATAAACAACGCAGACAAAAACGCAGATATCAGCCATTCCTAACGAATATTATAAATGCGGAAGTCAGTTTATTAAATTAACTACTCAACCGAATATTATCAAACCATGCATACACGTACACGTGCATACAGACAAGAACATAAGGATCTTTAGTAATAATGTACAGTTGCCGAGACACCTATGTTCATCTATCAAATACATATTAAGGAGAGCGAAAGCGTAAGTAGATGAAGTATTACAATAATATTTAAAATTTCACGCCCTATCTAAATCCGATACAATAGACGGAATTAATTTTTATCAGCATTGCCGTCGCTACCTGCGGCAGGATCATCGCAGGAAGGGGCGGTCTCGCTGGACCAGTTTCGTTCGCACAAAGCGGTCCATTTGACCGAGTCGCCGCACCGTGCGTCAGCGCAACCTACTGCTTTATATATTATAGATTTTATTCTTATCAGCGATGCTCCTTAAATCAGAAAACTTGCAGACTTCTCTTACAGACCATTTAATAACATTAAATTTATATTTTGCACTTGGTTTATAATTATAAATCTCATATTGTAAAACGAAGTCCTCTGCCACCTCTGTCTGTTTGTCTGGTCGCGATAAACTCAAAAATTACTGAACGGATTTTCATGCGGTTTTCACCATTAGATAAAGTGACTCATGAGGAAGATTTAGATATATGATTTGTCAAGGTTTTTTGTTATTATCAGGGCGGGATTGCGTCCGTAACGTTATAATGCAGACAAAAAAAATCCTTCATCGTTTTCTAAAGCAGACGAAGTTATAGATGATGTTTATTATTTTCTAGTGGAATCTGTCAAGAATAATGATACCAGGATAAAGTTAATTAAGAAAATGATTTTAATAAGCTAAATATCAGTGTGTTTAATACCAATAAAACAGTCCGCTGGTCGCGATAAACTCAAAAACTACTGAACGGATTTTCATGCGGGTTTCACCAGTAGATAAAGTGATTCATGAGGAAGGTTTTGATTTGTCAAGGTGTTTTGTTATTATCAGGGCGGGATAGCGCCCGTGATGTTATAATGCAGACAAAAAAAATCCTTAATCGTTTTCTAAGGCAGACAAAGTTATAGATGACGTTTATTATTTTGTAATGGAATCTGTTAAGAATAATGATACCAAGATAAAGTTAATTAAGAAAAATGATTTTAATAAGCTAAATATCAGTGTGTTTAATTCCAATAAAACAGTCCGATGAAGATTATTTTATAAAACGGGATATACGTAAAATTTAAACTTTAATATCATGAACTTTAAGTATTACGAAGAGTTTCGTATATTTATTGTCATAGCTTCTAAATTGCATGTATCCATTGATTATCATGAACCATCTGCGTTTCAACATATCTCTATACCTAAGACGTTGTCCGTGTTGCTTACACTTGCCCCCCACAAGATCTCAATAATAGATGCGTTTTGTTACTCTCTCCTCGGCTATACGTGGTACTGATACATCCCATACTAGCGAAGTATAATTTACCTAACACACGTTATTCAAAACACATCGATGTAAATTCAGCTAAATCTATTTCTTCTGAAGACTAAATCTTAAAGTTGTTGACAAGCTCATAAAATAGTATATCTATTGTCATAGCTTCTATATTAAATGTACCCATTGTTTATCATGAACCATCTACGTTTCAACACGTCTCTATACCTAAGACGTTGTCCGTATTGCTTACACTTGCCCCCCACAAGATCTCAATAATAGATACGCTTTGTTACTCTCTCTCTTTCGCTATTCCTGATACATCCCATACCAGCAAAGTATAATTTATATAACACACTGATTGGTTTTCTTGTCTGACATTTTTTAATTCCTCCTCTTGTTAATAGTACAGTGAGCCTCCTATGTTATACAAAAGACATCGACTCTCCGAAGCGGTTGGATTGATTTTGAATGGATTTTTACCGGTTCATGGCAGAAATATTATAAACAGTAACTCTCTCCGAAGCGGTTCGATTGATTTTGAATGGATTTTTACCGCCTCATAACAGAGATATTATAAACAGTATGTTAGGTTACATTTACTTTAGATAAAAAAGCGGGATCTGGGCAAATGTAATTTTTTTAGGGGCATTATTCCTCCAAAAAAATTAGCCCCACTGTTCCCCACTCTTTCTAACTCCATCAGGAGAGTCGCTAATGAGATACCATTGCCAAGTCACAGCTTAGGGCCTAAATTGAATAAAGCGATTTTGATTTTAGTACTTGTTGAACTAAAACATTGTGATGGTAGAATCTAAAAGCGCCAGGCTAACTACCACACTCATATGTTTCATGTCGGTCCTCTCCGAAGCGGTTCGATTGATTTTGAATGGATTTTTACCGCCTCATAACAGAGATATTATAAACAGTATGTTAGGTTACATTTACTTTAGATAAAAAAGCGGGATCTGGGCAAATGTAATTTTTTTAGGGGCATTATTCCTCCAAAAAAATTAGCCCCACTGTTCCCCACTCTTTCTAACTCCATCAGGAGAGTCGCTAATGAGATACCATTGCCAAGTCACAGAGCATCTTAACTTCACCCGAACAGGGTTCAGCCAAGATGCTGTGACAGATACCTATGTTTCGGCAACTATTTCTCATATTACTCATCAATGACTCTCTATAAAGATACAAACGTAGCTGAAGTCGCGGACCGCTGCTAGATTTTAAATAAATAAATCAATTATAGTCAGGTTAATGACATGGCAGAAATATTATAAACAGTAACTTAGGTTACATTTACTTTAGATAAAAAAGCGGGATCTATGCAAATGTAATTTTTTAGGGGCATTATTCCTCAAAAAAAATCATCCTCATTATTCCCCACTCTCTGTAACTCCATCAGGAGAGTCGCTGATGAGGTACCACTGCCAAGTCATAGAGAATCTTCTTCACCTTCACCCGAATAGGGTACAACCAAGATGCTGTGACAGATACATATGTTTTAGCAACTAATTCTGATACTTCGCATTAACGACTCTCTATAAAGATACAAGCGTAGCTGAAGTCGTGGACCGCTGCTAGATTTTAAATAAATAAATCAATTATAGTCAGGTTAATGACATATGATATAAAGGGTAAGACATTCCCAGAGATGTACGTCATCCGAACGTTATAATTTAAAAAAGGGTTGAGAGGAAAAAAGTTAATTCGAAGTGACACCCCACATGTGGGAGTTATCCGGCCGAGGACGGGCGCGGGACGAGACCGCACGATGCGTTTATTAGGGTTGCCCTAATTTAATCGATTTCAAAATGCATCATAAAGTTTCTTATTCTTTGTAATTTTGAACAGCGACCTTTTTGTGTGACGAAAAGTGGTGGGGAGAAAACACTGTGCCGGGTAGAGTGGGAGCAGTGTCTCGCTTGCCTTCGAGTGTTCAAGAACAATGAGGTTTATCTTCTCTTATCGCTTTCTTTTTTAAGGTTACACTTCTACCGCGTATGTTCTACATATACCTTATTTGTGCATAAAATTACATTTAAAAGAAAATAACACTATAGTATAGTATGTCGAATTACAAATCTAAAATGATCTTAATCCTAACCTCTTAATTAATATAATGGGAATGTGAGTTTGTTTGTTTGTTACACTTCCACACCTTAACTACTCAATCGATCATTATAAAATTTTCTATACAGTTTGTGAGGAATACAGAAAATGACGTAGGGTACATGTTCAGAAAAATATTGTCCGTAAGAGATACATCAAATCCACATACTTCTAGCGATAGCTAACAAAAACTAGTTATAAATATACTTGTGAATCCAAAAACGCAACTTGCCAAACTTGTTCAATTGATACTAAATCACCTTCTAACACCTGGGTAATAAACTTTTTTTTGCAAGAAAGGTACCTTTTTTTCGATCTGATTATGCTATTGACCTGACGAGCTGACCTTCACAGCTTCACCGGACTACTAAGGCGAGCGCTTAAGATACCGCACCTTGGCAACACACTCAGTAGTCCCAAAGTGGCCGAACCTTGACTTTGGATGTTGCCTGTTGCAACACCGCTTATATGTCTAACTAAACAAGCTGTTTGTGGTAAATATGTACCAGCATGTGAGCCTCACGAATTCTAACATGTATATTTCTAATTTGATAACTAGGCTAATCTAAACTAACCCAGTTATAGCCCCTTTGAAGACGTTTAAGCAAATTTCACAACGATCCGGTGAATAGTTAAGGCGCGAAAACGTAATAAACAAACACACATTCGGATTTATAAAATAAGTTAGAATTAGCATTTAATGCAAACAAAATGGCGGGCGTGGTGCATTTGATAGGCAAATATCAATACTCGAAATATTTGATCTACATAATGTTTAATTTCTTAATATCCGGTAGCGGTTTATTTTGTGCAGAATTATTGCTCCCCATTCCACAACTTATAAACGATATTAATAGTAATTTGAGACGCATATATTAATAATAATTAATTAATTAATATACAATATGTGATTATAACTTTATAACAGTACACTACAAAGACTTAAGACTTTATTCTGTGATAAGGGAATATACTTATGTATTTTATTTTAATTAATTATTTAGGAAAACTCACAGCCAATATTAATTAAGTAACAAAACAGTAACATACTTCAACAATGTCATACTTACAGGCCAATTACAAGTTTTTTCGTATAAAAATATAAATAAACAAAGAAAAAAACTAAAATGACTACATACACAAACTTAGCGTCAGTGAAAAAAGTCGCTAGACAAACATTGCATATCGCACGATACGTTAGTTGGAAATAAATCTAGATTATTAACTTAAGAATTAAAATATTTACATGCCCGGATCAGAAAAGCGTTTTATCGTTATATCGTTCTTACAAGTGGTACATGTAATAGTTTCGGTTTTAATGCATGTAAGCTGTAATTTATATTATAAGCAATCATTATGCCTTCCGTGTCAATGACCGTGTTAATCTCGACTGCCGATTACATTTTATTTAAATAAAATCCACCTCCTTAGTACGTAATGTATAACTTAAGACTATTCTTTGCATAGAAAACATACACTGTCCTTTTAAAAGTATGTTACGCTCCTCGAATAATGTGTTTAACGCGGCAACCCTATACGCACTCCATCATTAAAACTAAGCTGTCAAACGAAAAAAATCTTTGGGATTGCTATGACGTCGTTTCCTCTGTATTATTTTATATGGTAGGTACTCGATTATAAACAGATGTTGGATAGCAATAAATCTAAGTCGCCGCCTCGAAGGATTTAGATGATCTATGTAATAAATATAACGTTTTGAAGATTTGCATTATCTTCGGCAATTATACATATTTGGTTTCAATTATTATGAACATCAATTAGAGTTTTTTTTTTATTTGAAACAAAAAAAAATTTATGATATTAATGTCTATTGTTATGTATATAGCGATCCCAGCTCACCTTTGATCTTTAGTAGCGGTGTGCGAATATTCGAATAAACGAATTATTCGATACTCGAAATCGAAATAAACTCGAATCGAACTTTCGAACCATTCGAATAATTCCAACTATTCAGATTATTTTCAATTATGCAAATAATATATATATATATATATTGAACTTTTACTTATAATTAATTATACTATATATTGAAATTATATATTTATCAAATACTAAATAATTATTAATATACAAAATTTGCTTAAAAAATCATCTCTCAGTCATAGAAATTTTAATTAAACTAGTTTTAAAATTTATAAATAAATAAGAGAGTTTGCTGTTTATCTCATAAAATTATTCAATTTATATGCAAAAAAGTTAATTGGGAGAATAATTGGAAGAGGTGTCATTTCCTATAACTATTAGTTTAATACTTCTTCCTTATTTTAAACATATTCGGAAAGTTCGAATAATTCGAACGGATCAAATATTCAATTCGGATTGAACATCATTATTCGATTCATTTCGATCACTATTTGCACAACCTGTAGTATTTAGATATATACTGGCAGACCCCGGAACGCGACACAAAGTCCGGTAAAGCTGTAAATACGTCACAGCATTCATCAGTTAAAAATAAATAATAGTTTAAAAAAAACTAAAAAAACACGCTTTCATAAAAAATCCAAGTAAAAAACAGAAAATAAAATTTTAATAAATTTGGATTAAGAATAGTGTAAATTAGAAATAAATGTATACTCTTGTATAAAGTGACAAAAAAATGATAAAAATACTGACATCTGGAGGTGCTGATATTTTATTTTCTGTTTTTTAGTTAGATTTTTTATGAAAGCGTGTTTTTTTAGTTTTTTTTTAACTATTATTTATTTTTCATTTTTTAGTTAAATTTTTTAAACTTTTTTTTTCGGATTATTGCATTGTCATCGACCTGTGACAGGTGTGCAAAGTTTGAATTAAATCTGATCGTTCAAAGTAGGACAAAATGGAGCTCAAAGGGATCGGTTACATACATACATAAAGGTGAAGCTAATAAAAGCGTGATAAAAAGAACGTGACACACCTAAATATATAAATTACACCACACTTATGATGGATGGAATCCAGCCAGTCTTAATATTCGTATCGTACCATTCAAACAAGCTTAATAAACAGCAATACCTATTTGATGAAACTGTCGCAATAAATTTCGTAGTAAGGCTTCGAAACTGTAAAGAAAATGTAAAGTTTAGTATAAAAATACCTGAAACCTATCAAAGTATACCAAGCAAATTTGTTATAGTAACTTTCGTACCAACCGATTAATTTTTACGTCGTTTTAACCATTTTAAAGATATTGTTTCATTTTCATTACCTACCTTTATAATTGACTTTTAAAAAACAGGAGAGACATCTATGTTCGGACATAATATTTTGTTAATATGTATGTTAATCAATATTTTAATCAAATATGAACCAATTTTAATGATTCCTATTTTTATTTCAATTGGTTATACGCGGGGGTGGTACCATATAAATATGACACAAGTATTTAACCCCTGAGGGGGTGAAATACCACTTATTTGATTTTCATCAACTCCTGATCTACGTATTCTCGTCGACATTAAACCGATTTCAATTATTTTTATTTATTTCATTAAATTATACACTCATTTAAATATTAATCAATTCAGAAGCTATCTTAAGCACTACGTATCTATGGTAATAGCACTGTAATATATCGTACATATTAATAAATATAAATAGAACGAGTCTAAGAAGTAAGATAACATGATATTTAAAATGTTAGTGTTGTGCAACAAAAAACAAACGAATAACTAATAACAGAATGGTCATTGGTCTGTTAATAAAAGTACATGATTCCCACGACTATGTTCTCGAGAAAATGGTATTTCTATTTTTCCCGAGAATTACGTGTGTTCTTCGAAATAATCCTGGATTGTTTTATATTTTTTAATTTATTATCACTACATAACTCCTATTAGAGATTTTAAGTTCCTTTCGTTAAATCTTATTGTTACTGCGTAACTCATATTGAAAAGCGTACTTAGATTCAACTTAGATATTTAAGAGTACTATATCGCAGTCCCCGACGAACACTATGGTAATCGCTATTACGATAGAATCGGGTTTATTAAAGATTCGTTATCTACACACCCTAATACAATCATTGATTGTTTTATGATCGTGCAATGAATACTTTTGGATTTATCCACTCAGTAATGATCTTTATGTTTTTGTTCAATGGATACCATAAGTGAAAAATTTACACGATCAATAACGCAAAAACCTACTACCAAATCTCAAATGTCAACGTTTTAGAGTAAGGGGCTATTAACATATTGTTCGAGGGAAAAATTACAGAGCCGTTCCCAGTAACGAATAGAAAGTATATACATATTTACCATGGAACGAAATCACAATGAACGATTACTATAACAACACCGGTTTATGGTGGTAGAGCCATGCTAAGCTATTATTGGTTTCAGCATGAATGGGTCGGCTCGTCCGCGGTAGTACCACCCTCTCATAGAAAACCGACGTGAAGTAACAGTGCTTGCATTGTTGCGTTTCGTTCGGTCAGTGGGAGCCCGCGGTAGTACCACCCTCTCATAGAAAACCGACGTGAAGTAACAGTGCTTGTAACCCATCTGCCGTCCCCTCTCCTCTCTCCTCTCCCTCTCCCTCCTCTAACCCTTTCCCCCGAAGGGTGACAACGTACTTGCAACCCCTCTGGTGTTGTTAGTGTCCATGGACGGTGGTGATCACTTAACATCAGGTGACCCACCTGCTAGTTTGCCACCTATATAAAAAAAAAACGATTTGCGATTACAGTCGAACACTATCGTAAAGTTAGTTTCCGTTAATTTTTTCCATAGCTTATTTCAGTAATAGCCATTTTCACAATGTTTTTTCTGATTAAGAAAGTTTATAATAAAAATTTAGTAAAAATCTAGTGCAAAAAAATATTCCCCATTTTTGATAAAAGAATCTTCATTTTAGTCTTGATAGTTTTCAAGATATTCAGTTTTTATTTGCTCCTGTAAAATTGCCATTTTCCGATATCAGCAAATAAATTCTCGTCAAAATCGTCAGAGATTTACTCTCAAACAAACAACAAATAAATCAATCCTATCAATATACTGTACACATCTCAACACCATGACACATTATATATCAAACTTAATTCATAAAGTTATCTTTACTACAATATACGGCGATTTGTTTATCCACACGATAAATTAATTTTAGAGTCCAGAGCGTGATACAGTTTATTTTTCTTACAATTAATAAATATCCAAACAGAAGTAACTATAAAATCACAAAACTACTCACGTTTCGGGTTTTTTCCTATTTACATATCTAATGACACGTATAATACAATTACATGCTAAATTATTAAAGTTTCCTTTATAAAGTATATAACATTGTGTATAAGGAAGCGTGGACTTAAAAGCAATGTTTTTTAAAGCGGTGAGGACTTAGTTGATAGCGTGTTCGAATATTACATTGATCTTACAACATAGTCAGAGTTTTCAGTGAAGGAATACATCGCGATGAAACGATAGTATAGCGGAATGGATTTATCTATCATACTCAAGTTGAGATTCTTTCGCCAAGTACCAGTTAATGCGTTCCTGCAGCTTTATTGAGAACCAGTCCTCTTCGAAGATTAGCGTATTTATCATCGTAGACTGCATTACATTATCATCTTAGACTACAGTTTATTATCGCCATTTAAAATTAGATGAGATACTTAAACCTATATGGTGTTATTACAAAATAGTTAAATACGTATTGAACCCTGGCTTTAAAAAGGTCTCATATTAAATGCACCGTGGTCGCTGAATGTTCGCCATCTTGCTCTTTTGTCTCGTTCTGGTTACATTAGGTTAGACTTGCGAAAAAGGATAACGCGAACTTGCCTCGGGCGAGCGTGGTGCATTTATTAGGAAACTTTTTTAAACCAAAATTTAATACGTATTTAACTTTTTTGTAATAACACGGATAAAGTATAAGAAAATGTTTTAAAACAGCTATTCTCTCAGTCATCAGGCATTAGTTACATATTTCGCAAAAGGACAAATGTAGTAGTAAAAGGTAGTAGAAATGGCTAATAAGATTAGGTATAATATGCATTTTCCTCTATAGAATTATAACCCTACAAAGATTTTTACGTTGTTTCTTCCCGGACACCACAGGCTGTCATTCCAATCAAACTGTATAAATTAAAAAGAACGCCGTAAGTTTTCTAATTGATAAGCAATAATAATTATAAATCAAGAGGTTTTTAAAACACACACAAACATTAAATAAGCAATAATATAGAAATACCTCCGCCATTTTAACGAGAGACTGGGAAAAAACTGTTCACAAAAAACTCCATAACGTACCTAGATGAGTCATCGAATGATGCACATATAATGATGTCTGATATGACCTATTATTGAATTAATTTAAAGTGTTTAAATAAGGTGATCTACATGGTAATGGTCTGACCACTTTTTGTTTTGTTCGTTTCCGTTTACCTTTGTACACACTACGTTATATTTGTATAAACAGTGACTCCTTATCAACGTAAATGACGACGCTGTAAATAAATACCAGCAAGCATAGAATAGTCCTAAAAGAATAACGATCGTCGAAAGGTCAATATTTTACCAGCAGTCCAAGTTGTTATGTCGAATTTCTGGTTAGACCAAACGCACTCTGATATTACACAGTTTGATATTATGGCTAAGATTTATCTATCTTTATTTTCGTGCAGTTTAAGTTACCGTGAAGCTGTTAGTTACTCCAGAGCTCAACGCGTGTGGTTCTGCTATGATAGGGAGTGAAGGTTGAACAGAACACTTAAGACACGTGATTAAGACACGTTCAACAAATCAACATTTTTTTTTTATGTCATAGGTGGCAAACGAACAGGTGGGTCACCTAATGTTAAGTGATCACCACCGTCTATGGACACTAACAACACCAGAGGTGTCGCAAGTGCGTTGTCACCTTTCGGGGGGAAGGCTTAGGGGAGGAAGAGGGAGAGGAGAGAGGAGAGGGGAAGGGATGTGGGCCTCCGGCGCTCTCACTGACCGAACGAAACGCAACAATGCAAGCACTATTACTTCACGTCGGTTTTCTATGAGAGGGTGGTACTACCCCGAACGAGCCGACCCATTCATGATGAAATCAGTAATAATTTCAGCGTGGCTCTACCAACATCTCTATGTAGCTAAGGCTTCTCAACATTCTTGGTGACGTTTGCATCGTGTACAATGGAACTCTCTGTTTCTTTTTCAACTTCTTCGACCTGTCCAGGGTTTCGAGGAGATATTTTAATTTTTTTAAGTTATGTAGAAACTATTAGATATATGTTATTGGGATGTGATTTTTTAAATCCTTGTTCCAATAAATTAATGCATTATCTAAGATTTCAGACATTAAAAGCCAAACAACTGATGTTCTCATCGTGCGTGTTAGTAAATTGTCTGTTAAATCCCATCCAAACTGATATTTCTTCATGCAGGGTCATAATGGCTCCCTCGCCGCCCCATGCGGTGGACGGTACACCGTGGGGTTTTAGTCCGTGGGAGTAGGACATAACCCACTATCTCTCCCCCGAGAGGGTGGCGTATCCATAAAGGATTTACCCACGAAAAAAAATATATATAAAAAGGGTCATAATGGTTACACCTACTTTTGCACATATCACATCTAAAAGCTAAAATGCCTTTAATATTACTCGATACTTTTTACTTCTCTTGGGTTGTTTTACTATAAATTTATAAACATTTTCCTTATAGTAAGGTAGACTTTTGTTACTTCAAGGCAATGAAGTGGCGACGTTGATAACGTTCGTTTATCAGCACCTTTACTACTTCATTATAGACCATCAATTTAAATAAAAATCAATCATGGCGACTACAAATGGAAAATGGTACAAGGGTGATTCTAAGAAAGTATTGCATAACAATATTTACGTTCTATGACCCCCTTTGTAATATATTTTCTAGCGCTTTCTCATGCCATATTTCTGCATGGCTTCGTTCCCATACTGAAAAGATTCTACACCCAATTGATAGTGTATGTAAATCGTGATCAAAATATGTTAACATGAGGCCCACCTCCCCTCCCTTCCCAAACCCTCTCCTCATCCCCTCCCCCAAACACAGGCTGGCAACGCATTAGCGACTCCCCTGGTGTTGTTAGTGTCTATGAACGGTGGTGATTACTTAACATCAGGTGACCCGCCTGTTCGTTTGCCTCCTATGATATAAAAAAAAATGTTAATAGTGTTTTTTATAAAACATTTAAGACACCAATAGAGCCGTATGATTTGAACCAATGATGGCTTTGTTGATAGCGTGTTCAGACAACGCGTCCATCAACAAAAGTTGAAGGTGGTGGTAAGGTTTTTTTTTCTAAATCCGCCGTCCCGTTTGTATGTTCCGGAAACTGTACTTGAAAACCAGTCCTAGGGTTAGTGTGTTTAGCATCTTAGACCTCATCATTAACATCCTAATGTTATCTCCTCTAGGAGATTGTGGTGAAACGCTGAACATATCCATTGGTAGAGCCACGCTGAAGCTATCACTGGTTTCAGCATGAATGGGCCGGCTCGCCCGGGGTACTACCACCCTCTCATAGAAAACCGACGTGAAGTAACAGTGCTTGCATTGTTGCGTTTCGTTCGGTCAGTGAGAGCGCCAGATAACCCACCTCCCCTCCCCCACTCATCTCCCTCTCCTGCCACTAACCCTTCCACCCAAAGGGTGGCAACGCACTTGCGACTCCTTTGGTGTTGTTAGTGTCCATGGACGGTGGTGATCACTTAACATCAAGTAACAACAGGTGTTCGTTTGACACCTATGACATAAAAAAACCATATAAATAATAAAAAAAGGACATACTAAGCTCAAAGCGAACTTGCGACCTTTGAGTGAGACCTTGACAATGAATCCACGGTACGGTCATACGCAAAGAATTCATATGTATTTCGAATTATAATTGTACAATAACATAAGACATTTTAATATTCAAAGAGTTACGAGATCAATTCTGTCAGAGAACGAGATATCGAGAAATCGATTTTAACCGAGATAGTTGTATCGACTGGCACGATTTTATCAACGTTTGCTCGTTCCTACTGGTTGTGTACCATCTCGGCTCGACCATGATGGATTGAACGCTTATTTGCCCCGGACGATATTCGATGTATTCCGATAACGAATGACGGTTGTAAAAACTTTCTTTGTTTAACGTCTAACGATGTTTTATATAATTAATTTCATACTTATTTAGTTTAAAAAAATCGAGGCAGTCATAAGGACTGGCGACAGAAGTGAAAACTCAAAACAATTAAATAAATGTGTTTTCTTTTGAATTTTCATATTAATTATAGTGTCAAAAAAATCAAAATCAACATATCCTTTATTCAATTTAGGCCCTGAGAAGGCGCTTATGAACGTCAAAGCTACCGCCGGTTCGGAAAACAGCCCAGTCATCGAGAAGAACCGGCAAGAAACTCGATCTGGTTTATCTTTTCATGTCATATATTCTTATAGGAACATAAATATTCACATTCGTTATTAGTGGATGCACAGAGAGGGGCGTCATTTCCAGAAGCCATAATCGTTCACATATTGATCCACCCTATAAGCGCCTTTATATACGCCTTTAGATATTAAAACCCGCATTAAAACGTGTCAATGACATATTTAAATTTTAGAATTTGTTTATTGATTATATTAACATTAGTGTGAATTTCATATCAATTGGCACTCGGGGCAATAATTATATACATATTTATAACGTCAATTAATCAATCAAGCGTATAATGCGCTGCAAAATATCAATATTACATATACACAGGCCCCTATACTACGCGTCGCTAGTTTGACGCAAGCCACGCAAGTGCATTACGGCCAGTAATTTTTTTATTTTTTTTATGTCATAGGTGGCAAACGAACAGGTGGGTCACCTGCTGTTAAGTGATCACCACCATCCATGCACACTAACAACCCCAGAGGAGTCGTAAGTGCGTTGCCATCTTTCGGAGGGAAGGGTTAGGGGAGGGAAAAGGAGAGGAGAGAGGAGAGGGGAGGGGAGATGGGTCTCCGGCGCTCTCACTGACCGAACGAAACGCAACAATGCAAGCACTGTTACTTCACGTCGGTTTTCTATGAGAGGGTGGTACTACCCCGGGCGAGCCGACCCATTCATGCTGAAACCAATAATAGTTTCAGCGTGGCTCTACCACCATTGACGTAGGACGCCATGACGCGAAATTATAAATTTATCTCCTGCCAGAAATACCGCTCAAGGCACCTAAGAAAGTTTTCACTTCAAAAAATGTTAAAGGTATTCTGTTGGACGTAACTTTTAAAAGTATATAGTTATTTTAATTTGAAGACTGTAAATAGTTTACGATTAATTAATGCTACATGTTATTCTCAATTATTTTTCGATATGAAACATGGAGCTATGATTACTTTATGTCTAATCATCATTACATATTATAAAACAAAATCCTCTGCCATGCCTGTCTGTTCGCGATAAACTCGAAAACGACGGATTTGCATGCGGTTTTCACCAGTGGATAGAAACATTTAAGAGAAACGTTTAGATATAGTTTGTCTAGGTTTTTTTATTATTAGGACGGGATAACGTCCGCCAGGCCCGCTAGTACAATAATAATCTACAGTAGAATCTCACTAATCCGGCACTATTGAATACCAGGGGTTTCGGATTATTGTATTTGAAAAAAGGAAAAGAATTTTTAGAGGCTATACTGATACTGTAGGCAGGGATGAGAGAAGCGTGATCGCAGGGTGCCGGATTATTGGACGTATCGGGCTACTGAAGTGCCGGAATACTCAAACTTTACCGTATTTATCTGTCTATATAAATAAAACTCAATTACCGAATGTATGTAAGCATAAGATTTTGAAAGGCTGCACCATATTTGCCTAATTAGTTTTTTATTGTTTGTGTAATTGACAAGTTTTTTAAATGAAAGAAACAGTTTGAAAAATTGTACAGAATACCGGAAAATTTGGTTTAAAAAATCTCACATATAAAGATAAGTGAGTGCGTGAGACAAAAGACGGCAGGGAAACTTTAAAAAATGATTGACAGAAATGACGTCCAATTATTCAGTTGGCATTTAATTTAGTGTCATTCTCTTTTTAAAACGCCCGTGCGAAGCGAATATATATGTACAGTTTCTATCCATCAACAATTATAGAGATAGTATAATATGATTGAGGTAACTATAAACATGCACCAACTACCCAAAGAATCATTATTACTTTGAACTCATTGATGTAACTTTTTCAAGTTCATCAAAATTAAAACTAGAGAATCCTTTGATTAGTTTAAAAATGATTTATAATGCTTCGAAGTTGTTAACATACAATAATAAAAGAATTCACTTTATATTCAGCTACTGGGACTACCGAAACTATGTAATCTCGTATGTTATGTGAAGTTTTATTAAATTTTTATTCTCTTGGCGGAGCACGGGTTATGAATCGCGCACGACACGCAATATTAAGAGCTTTATTCGGCTACCTACTTACACTCCACGGCGCATGTTTCCAAAACGCTTACAAATTTATTGTAAAAACATATTAATATTAAGATATTTTTAATATTCAATCTGCGTAATGATTTTAATATTGATAAAAACGCATATCTTCATGTAATGTATGAATCAATCATCACACCACAGTAATCAATTTCTACAATATAAGGCGGAAAACGTTGAAAACGAGTTATAAATACTATTTTTTTATCTTAACTAGCGGGCCCGGCGCACATTGTCCCGCCCTGATAATAAAAAAAGGCTTGAGAAATTATATACCTATACCTTCCTCAGTAATCACTTTATCTACTAGTGAAAACCACATGAAAATCCGTTCAGTAGTTGATTTTATAGCGAACAAACAGACAGACGTGGCAGAGTTTTTTTTAATAATATGTAGTAGTGATATGCTGAATATTCTTCTTCTCATTTAATAGTGTACTATGAACACTCATGACAAGAGGATCGTCATATCATTTATCTATTTTTTTCAATTTACGATCAATATATTGCACTTATTAAAATATAAGTATTCAAGATAACACAATAGTAAATGTTATGTAAATTGATTTCAGATACGACAGCACCCTACGTCCTGTACAAAGATGGTGTGGAGCGCGCCCCGCCCGGTACACAGTGGGGCGGCGGTATGCTGGACGGTGGCTACCAGCCTCCAGGCATGCAACACCAGAGCCCGGGCGGACCATCACCTCAGCCCGAGCCGCAGCTTGCCTCGCCAGCACCCTCACCGTATCCGCCCGCACCACCTCCATCCGATCCAAGCGGCGCGGCCGATGATGCTGCGCAGCAACTAGCACAACAACAAGCCCAGCAACAAGCACAACAGCAACAACAACAACAGCAGCAACAGACCTCTCCGGAGCACATGCAGGTGGAGCAACAGCTTCAGACTCAATCCCAACAGCAACCTCCGCCTCAAGATCATCTAGATCGTACACCATGTTTTGTGCCCCAACCAGACCTACAACAACAGTACACGCCTTACTTCAAAGAGACGCGGCCAGCCAGCCACATGCTCGGCACCGGTGGTTTCCCGCTTCACTATTTAAAGCAAAATGGAGGTGTCCTCTCTCTAGAAGGTCCACTGGATCAATACGGTGCGCCAGACCTTCGCCACCTGCCGGACATTGTTCAACCAGAACCACCCAAGCCGCGTAAACACAACCCCAACGCGGAGCTACGTCTGTTCAAGTGTCTCACGTGCGGCAAGGACTTCAAGCAGAAGTCGACTCTGCTGCAGCATGAGCGGATCCACACGGACTCGAGACCGTACGGGTGCCCGGAGTGTGGCAAGCGGTTCCGGCAGCAGTCGCATCTGACCCAGCACCTGCGCATCCACGCGAACGAGAAGCCCTACGCGTGTGTGTACTGCCCGCGTTCGTTCCGGCAGCGAGCCATCCTCAACCAGCATCTGCGCATCCATTCCGGTGAGAAGCCATATACGTGCGGCGAGTGCGGCAAACATTTCCGCCAGAAGGCGATCCTGAACCAGCACGTCCGCACACACCAAGGCGAGCGCTATTCACACATATATGCTCCTCCCCGCTCCTCGCGCGCGTCGCCCGCATTGGCCACGGCTACTGCCGGCGTCGCTCGCTCTCCCCGCCGCCCCCCGCACGTTCGATTCGGTCTCGCATCCATTGGCCTTCCTGTCGAACAAATTCTCGGTCGCCTCTTCGGCCACCAACCGCCAGCCGCCTGCCGCTTGGCGGTGGAGCCGCGAGACGCGCAACCGATCGCCGGACGATCCCGTAACCGACCTCAGTTCGATTAACCCACTCGTCGGTCACCCTTCGCCGGTCGACCCGGACCTGTCCTCACAGTACTTTTTCGTTTTTCAGATGTCTCACCTCATCTCATCTTCAAGAACGGGACGACGCCGACGCTGTGGCCCCAAGATGTACCGTACCCGCCCGATGAAAACAAAGAAGAGGTGCAGTCCACCTTCGGAGATGGAGATGGTCAAAACGGAGATCCTCGAGGCTCCTGCTTCTCGCCGGGTGACACCGCGCAGTATCCAGCTTACTTCAAAGACACAAAAGGCCTCAATCACACAGTTTTCGGGTCTAGTCTTTCGCTGCAGTATTTAAAAGGGGGTAAGCTGCCAGATGTTTTAGGTGGGCGAGCTATGCCCCTTTACGTGCGCTGCCCTATATGCCAAAAGGAGTTCAAACAAAAGTCGACACTACTTCAACATGGATGCATTCATATAGAGTCTCGCCCATATCCATGTCCAGAATGCGGTAAACGATTCCGTCAGCAGTCGCATTTGACACAACATCTCCGCATCCACACCAATGAGAAACCATATGGATGTGTTTACTGTCCTCGCTTCTTTAGACAACGGACAATCCTCAACCAACATCTGCGTATACACACGGGAGAGAAGCCGTATAAATGCACGCAGTGCGGTAAAGATTTTAGGCAAAAAGCCATCTTAGACCAGCATACGCGGACGCATCAAGGTGATCGGCCATTCTGTTGCCCGATGCCTAACTGCAGGCGAAGATTTGCGACGGAACCGGAAGTTAAAAAGCATATTGACAACCACATGAATCCTCACGCGGCGAAAAGGCGTACAGATTCTGCAAAGACACCCCGGCCCTTGCCGCCTGCTGCGGCAGTAGTGAAGCCAGAATTGTACTTTCCGCAGTGCTACGCACCTCCGTTCCAGCAGTTCGGGACGGCAGCAGGAGCAGAGTTTAAGCCGACAGTGGGTCCGACAGGCGGCGTGACGTGTCTGCCGGCGCAGTGACACGCGCCACCGCCGCGGTGGCCTCCAGCGCACCACCACGCGCCACACGACCTCTACGCGCCGGACCGACTAAGCTACAACTAAACGCCTACGCCACTCCGAACGCTTGCAGAGCAAGACATCACATGTAAGCGTCGGCTTCGGCACCCTGGTATACGACTCGCATCAGCGAGAATACATTAACAAATAATATTTATCGGATCGCTGTAAAACGAGCTTCGATCTGTATATAAGGACTGGAGGAACGCCGTCGAGATATCTGTCGCGTCGGACAATTTGAAACGTTCACGTTACCGTCGGAACTGAGTACGGTTAGCGTTATTGCCCCGTATTGGTAAGTTACCACGTAAGAATTAGTTTGTCGGTGAATGATCATTGAAATTTTCATTGAGCTGATCGAACCAGAGATTAGAATTTAAAAGCAGTTCATTGAAATCTAAAATTTAAGAATTTATCTTTTACCATGTAACGATAATATTTCGCGATGAATGTTTCCGGCGCGTTCGTTGTGCCTACTTTGTAATAAATATACATATTTTCTAGATTTATTAAGTTTAATTTTATTTACGAGTGATAAGGGATGTAATCTGGCAGAATATAGGGAGAGATTCAATGAATTCACGATGCTCAAATATGTTTTAAAGTAATATTTACTAAACATTTATGCGTAGTTTTAGGAATGGAGATCGGAATTAAACTCTCCAAGAGTAAGTAGTAAGAAGGTTTAAAGAATACAGAAGAATGTTTGCAAACCAAAAACATAGGTTACCTTTTGCCATCAATAATTTTGTTTGTTAGTACTTACAGATACATCAGTTTTATTAACTAAAACTGTTTACCTACTTTTATTTGCCTAAAGATTGAGGCGAGCCTATAGGTATGACGAGTGAAGATATAGGTGCCAAAATAATGTAGCGAATTTTATAATGTTTTGTACCAAGGCATAGTTTAGGTTGTTACCAGTTTTTTCAACAATATGACAATTTGAGATGCATTTAACGGAATGGGTCAGACTGAGAAAGGACTGTGATAGCTAGGTAAGTTAGGTGTCTATTACGCTCACTTAGCGTTAAAATTTAGTGTTGTTGTGTCGAAATACGAATTGATTTTCATTTTGGATTCGAGTAAAAATGTTGCGATAAAATTCGTATACAATTTTATCCTTTTTCTCGTAATTAACTCCCATTTTCTAGTTGCCAAACCTATTTAAACATTTAATGTTCCTAAAATTGTCTTTTTAAATACCGACAACACTGAGTCGACTCCATCGCCGCCTTTTTATTCTCGACTGATTTGGTATAATAATTAACGAGTGAGATTAGAGAATTTTACCATTTAGGTAACGTGTGTGATGTCTCGAAGTGCTTTGACGTAGTTTGATCCAAGGGAGGACGGCATGCCAGAGTAATATTATTTCTAATTGTATAGCTTAAACCTCGAATTACCAAGCAATTCGATCATTCATCGCGAAATAACTTAGAAATTAGGGAGACTTAAAGATATATATATATATACATATGTATTTGTAAAGTCGTCGGAACATTTTTGTGCCCCTAATATGTCCTTTGTTACTTCGCGTCCACGTTATATTATTACAATTATACTTTGATAATTACGTATACGATTTGTAGTACGGGACAGAGATCGATATATGAAATATGTCAACTTTGTTGCGGCTATCGTTTTCGACGCCTTTCAAATAGTCTCACAGACTATAAACTGTGACAGCGCACCAGAATGTTCCGGCAATATTTTTTTTCATTTCTGTTGTATTAAACGACGTTTTATTCTAGCTTATTTTACAATATTATTGTGATGGTTTTGTTTTCCTACTGCATAATATGAAATGTTAATTAAATGGTAAGTGTAATAGACGATATTAGGTTGGTAAATTCATGGGAGTGACATCACACTACCGGATACGGTTTACTTATAATTTTTCATTTTTCGAAGAAACCGATGCAATATTAAATTTTATTACGTGTGTTTTTAACGAAGAATTAATCTCATTGGATTGTTATAAAAATTTGTGGTCGTCGTTTTAAACGCAAGTTTATCGTTGCAGTAAAAAATGACGGTTAACCGTCGAGTTTTATTATACTGGTTACTTTTCCCATCAAACTTTTTGGAGGTTTACTAAAGGAAAACATCATTATTGAAGAAAATTAAACGCTATTATCTTTCATTACTAAAGTTTTGCACACATTGTGTGATCTTCCGTAAGTGGTGCGCGTCGAATCTCGTGTTATAATCAAGGGTTCATTTTCTGATTTTTTTTGCGTATTTTGCAATTTAAACAGCCTTATTATGAATAGTTACTGTTGATAAGTATTTTTATACAAGCCACAAACGATGTTCTGAAGAAGGCGAGGTGCGACGCGTAGCATTTTAGTACAAAGTTTGAATACAATACATACAATGCAGTGCCATAGCCGTGAAATAACCTCAGATTTATACTTAATAGATTTTTATACCGAATACAAATGGATTTAATTTTTAAATATAAACAAAGGTGATTAATTATACAGAGATTACAGATGATATTTTATACATTTATTACAAACAATATTATTAAAAATGGTAAATGTGAAATAGATTTAATTATAATAGGTATTGCATTGAAACGTGTTAAGTACCTAATTACTTTACATTAGAGTCGTTTGACAGTTTAATGTTGATATGTCATTCTTATACGACTCGTACATAAGCTAAATACCATAGGCACGTCCATATTTTCGCATAGATTTTGAAACGGTTTCTCTGCGTCGTTATTGTAGTTATCTCTTTGTTCCGTGTTATTGTAAATAGTTACATATCATTAAAAATTCTTTGGGCAGTGTTGCAAATAAACTTAATTAATAATTTGGTAGTCCGGTGAAGCTGTTTTTCATTATATTTATAACTTATCTGAAATGTTTCATTAACACTTTCTATTTAGAATCGGATAAGAATGTAGATAATCGAAGCCTTCAATATTAATCATGATCCAGGCTGTATGTACTGTTTGTATTGCTCACGGTTTTGTTAAGTTTTGCTCAATTAAACTTATATGTAATTGACCATTTAAAGTTAATCGTTTAATTTTAAATTTATTTGTACGAAAACTTTTTGTAGAAATACGTTTTTATAGAGCACGGTTCTAATTTTCTTATCTGTATTTTAAGTATGTGCTGGGTAAAATTATCAATCAATTATACATTTAATTTGTATAGTTTAAAATTATAAACGTTGAAAACAGTTTTCTCGCACCGTCCAGTTCGTCGGAAAAATGCATTTATTGGATCATCGAGACATTCGTTTTGTTGATTTATTATGATGATAACGTAATAATACTTTTTCCATTATTTTATTTACTCAATGACAGTTTGGTACAGTAAAGGCCAAATTGCATAATAATCATGACAGTTTGATTATCTATGCAAATACATATTATAGTGTAATTTCGTTTGTTGTTTAGATATTTAAATTTGCGGTATTAAAAAGTTTAATTTATCTAACATGAATACTCATGTAGACTACAAAATCAATTTCGTAGGTCGATTACAAGTATTTTGTTATAAAATTATTACGACAATATTGTAATTAAACGTAAGTATTTTTTATGTAAGCAACAAATCCTAGGGCACAGATTAACTTTTTCATGTTTTGTACATGGGGTTGATAGTTTATAATCTGTACAGTAAATGACTCGTAGAACGTCATCATTGCCTCTTTTGATCACAATAATAAGGTGTGCAAACGTAAAAGAGAAAATGAAGTAATGGAAAAAGTATGTATACATTATTAAACAAATTGAAATTAATGTTTTTTGCATAACATGAGCTATCGGTATACAAACACTTCGCGTAAGAAATAATAATCTTGTCAATATGTCTTCTCTAAATATATTTTTTCTTAAAAGGAATAAAATTCCTTTTTTAAATGTACTTTTCAGACGAAATTATATATTTTTATTGGATAAATGGCGTTATAACCTTAAAAAAATATTCGAAATAGGGTGCATTGCGGTTATTTCGATTGAAATTTCTATGACATTACTGGAGTTTCATTTCATTCAATTATAAAAAGTAATGTTATATTTATGACCGTTCTTATTTATAATCTTTTTACTTATTAGATATTTACGGTAGATGTAAACTTTTTTCATATCATAATGTGGTTGTATTGATCCAATTGAGCATTTTTTTTGTTTTTGTTATAGGGGATATTACGAACTGTACTGGGTTATTCCGAAAATGTTTAAAAACCGTTCTTATTCCACGCGGACTTAAGGTTTATATTTCTTTTTCTATGGTAATTACCTCTCACCGAATATATCAACAATTTTGTTAATAGTATAACTAGTCTAATATCTCAAAGTACTAATATTTCGAAATTACCTGTGTCTGTGGTTCTCAACATTTAAGTTATTTAATCATATAGAAATGTAGGACCTGCCAGTTGGTGGAAACGTAACTCGGCGCTAGCCAGTGACATAAAAATGCTCCTAACTGTTATAATAATTTATCTCAATTAATAAATAAATTAGGCATATTATCACGAAATAAAATTTAAGTATGTTTTGTTCATAATGTACAAATAATAAAAACTAAGTAGGTTTGTAAAAGATTATGGGAGTTGTTGAAAGAAGAATTTGTTGCTCGACTAGAGAACAATTGATAAAATGTAAAAATATCTCAAATGTAAGTTTATTTAAATTAGATAAAATATTAGTTCCTTTAAAGATTGAGAATCACTGACAATTACTATAAAAAAGCTACACGGGGTTATAGCAAAATTATTACACACTGAAATAAGTCCAGAGGGGTTTTGCAGATTTTTTTTCAAAAATTTGCAAAATATTTTAAACTATCATTAAAAAAACGAACCACATAACCTACTAGAATATCGAAAAAAAAACGTATTGGAGTCATTACGAATAACCAAAAATTGCGCGAAGAATACTTGTTTCGGAGAACTGGACACAACGCACTTACCATTATTTCTGGCGACTCACGACCACTAATATAATACGGGCGATCAATGTAGCATCCAGAATAATGTTACTAGTTGTAAAATATTGTTACATTAGTTAGAATTTATGGCATATATTCATTTTCGGGATTACCTCAATGCACCCTAATATTTAAAAATTTATTTAAGCATATATTATAAATTAACATAAATAGATGATTTTGTATGCATTTACTTTTGCTACTTTAAAAAAAAGAACGCAATTACTTTATGAAAGTACATATATTAGAAGTATCAAATACAATATTAGAAGCAATAGAAAAGCTTAGCTTGGTAAAGGGTTATGAAATCAACTGCATTCTATGCACAGTTTGAGATAGTTGAATGGAGTAAAATTCGTTTTTATTTTTGTAAACAGGTCATTCGAGGGATTCAGTTTTCGTCATTAGTTAGTAAATTGTCAGTATCCTGTACTAAAATTATCTTTATTTAAGGACAGGACTTACTTATCTTTTTTTATTTTGGAACGCACTATTTTCTGAAGCCACCAGTGAGATATTTGCATTTTATAACCTATTTTTTAGAGAGTTATAGGATATCTAACATCATTCTACGGCCCATAGAAACCAAGCAATTACTATGAAAAATAATAGGTCAAAGATTACGCTAAACGACAACAGATACGATAACAATGCGTGCGACATAGGGCACGATACTGGGTATCGGTACCCTTAACGAGAATCTGTAAATGCCTATGTCAACGAAGTACGATGTCGTGGAGCTCGGTCGCGTAATCGGCTCTTTACAGAACAATAGTGTTTTATACACAATTTGTTTAAACTTACCTAATTCTACCTTAGCTAATTATACAGTAATTTTGAAAATTAACAACGAATAAAACGCATTTGTTCTACTATTCACTCAGCATAATTAACTCTTAAATTATAGCTCTTTGATATTCGCGTCCCCTGTGTATTGTTTATTACTAATACTAATATATACATTTACTTAATTATCTCCGTTTCCATTCATCTATCTCATGAATTTCAAAAAAATAGGTTATACTTTCCTAATTCCGTTTTGAATGGTGCATTTACTGTTGATCTCATAATTAATATGGTGAGTATGTACGCGTAAAATACTTAATCAGATTTCTTTTTAATCGTTTGATCGAATCTCCGGCTTATATATAGTTTATATTATATCTGTTATATTTTTTATAATATAACCTATATAATATTTTCATGGTTAACATAATAAAATATATTACAGTTTAATATAATCCTGATAATACTGTAACATTAAGCATTTGTTGTCTGATTTTAGTTTATATTTCATGAAAACGTATTTTGAATAATTTCAAAACCCTTGTTTTCGTAAATTTAATTTCTTAAAAATATAATTAATGTAACCGTGTAAATGTGACCGAATACTTACAAAAAAATTAGAGAAACTGTAATAGAGAACGTGACTCACTATTCGGTCAGTTGTTGTATTCGGAATTCATATTAATATGAAATAATAAAGTGCATGGAGTCTGTGACAACCACAGTTAAAGATTTAATTTAAATTAGAAATAAGAAAGTGTATGTGTACTTATGTAAACGCGTTAGAAGTTATACTTCTTTGGCGTAACAAGATAAAAATCTTTGCAAAAATTTTATCTTTCGGCTTATTCTACGCGTGTACATTGAAAGTTTTAATACAAAGAAACAAAATGTTGACTATTGCTAACTTCAGGGTGTCGGTTTTTCGTGACGGTGTGCGCGCGCATCGTAAAAATTTACTCTCATCATTTTTCCCTAACGCGCCAAAAGAAGTATAACTTCAAAAAAACTAACAAGGTGTAAAGTAAAAACGGAGCCGATCATTCGAAAAAACTTTTTTCTATAGAAAGTAATTTGATTAATTATTAAAACTTTCATTCATATAGCCGCCTCTATATATTAATCAACAAAAATAAGTATTATACAAATGTATACATACGAACACTGAAAAACCGGTGTAACAGTGCGATTTATATTATATTAACACTTTTATTACATGAAATATATTTTAATTAGTACAAACATTATAACAGTTACATGAAGATTTTTTACAGGTAACAGAAACGTTTTACCTTAACTCATAAGTAAATTCAAATTCTTCCTTAATGTAGTTCAGTATTATTTCTTAATTATATTGACATATAAAATATTTTCAATTTTGGGCATTTGAAATAAAGCTAGCAACACCATCAGTACAGTTTGGAATTAATTTAAAAATAAAGTTTTTTCTAATTTCTTATTGGCAACCAATCTTCTAGCTTATTACTGCCGTTGCCGAGTAAATAATAATATTATAAGTGTCATGTAATAACTTCAATGATCTAACAAGATGCTGGCTCCCTTGTTAGAACTTTCCATAGAGTTTTTGTGGCATCTTAGTATTCATGTTCCGTGGCATTATTTCCCATCCACTTCACTTATGCACCATAACCAAACTATATTACGTAAAACATCATTAATATTACAAAATATAGAGCCAAATAACACAAGATTATGAATAAAATATAAAATCCACTACATGATAGACTAAGATCCCGCCAAAAACTCCAAAAAGTAAAGTTATTCGTTCAATTTTACTTACAAGGTTCAATTTAATGCAGGATTTGAGATAAATACGAATGATATGTGATTCGTTAGTTACTATCAAATACGAATTTACTTACTTTCCTTCTCGCTGTACTTAATGATTTTAATTGGAAACATAATGTTTATTTTAAAGATAATATTAACCGCACTGTTAAAGGGTATTCCCCTTATAAATCTTTTTAATTTTCATAGTGACCACGAGAGTGGTCTCCGTACATGATATAAAGAGCTTAGACTTAATAATAGTTTAGTTATTTAGAGCGTTGGCTACGAATTATTTCAGCGTCTTCCATGTTTTCAGCGCGCATCACAGTCGTATAATGGTGCCGCCATTTTTTAAATCGACATACAGATGGCGATAAAGTGTGGATAAGAAAAAACCCTTCATGTTTTATGTTTTAGAACTTATTGTAATATTCTTACAATAAAATATGAGTGTTAGTTGGGTAATGTAATATAATCTTCCAAGCAATGTTTAAGTTTGAAACCACTAGAGGGCGGATTTAGAATAGGACCACATAATGCGGTATATAGATTAAAAAAATTGGAGCGTTAATTCTATTCTTAGGAAATTATCGCCGAATTAATTGCAAGTTTCAAAAGTGGTCATCGCCCTCTCCTTCGTTTTAGAAATATTGCACATTTATTACTTTTTACTAGTTTTTTTTACAATATTACTTATTTGTACAGAATTCATGATGATAAAAATAAATATTAACTGCAGTTAGTGCGGTTCTAGTGCAATACAATCGATATTCGACATATGAAATTAAATTTGTATACATAAATTATTTTTAAATGAGTTATTGTTTAAATAGATGTTAAATGAATTAATTATCAAAATAATTGGTAGCCAACATAAAAATGGCCTATTTTTTTTCTTGTAATATAAGTGTATAGGTACCCCGTAATATTGTACACACTGCCACAGTCGCCGACCGCTGTCAAAATGTGTAATTAAAAATAATACGAACAATTATTTTTTCCGTAACAATAGAGACTTGTTAAAACAGTTCCACAGTAAAATAAGTGTTGTTGAATTTTTTATAAAAGATAAAACATATTAGATTTAAACGATCTTGTAGTCTGGATTGAGTTTTTTAAGCAGATTTTATTGCGTGCAAACGTTTTGAGTCAGATGTTAAAACTACGTCGCCCGTTTGGCTTATTTTTGCTACACTTATTTCTACAATTATTTAATATAATACAATAAAACACAGTTTTACTTATACAATAAAATACAATAGATTTTACATATTATATACAACAATATACAAATAGATTATAAGATACAAAGCAGTGATAATATATGAATATTTGTTTACAAAAGCGTAACGGGCGGCGTGTCTTGACATGTTGTTTCATTAATGGGTGCTATTTAATTGTACATACATATTTATAATATACAACAATAGACTGGTACATTTACGCTGTTGTTAGGTTTCTACAGAGTTAATACTTGGGGTTGTAGGGAACTTTAATATCCGATTACTTATATTTCCTTCCAAATAGTAATAACCACTACACATTTTTTTTCTAACCAATCTGTTAGATTATTACTTCCATTATCGAGTAGGTAATTATATTACAAGTGTTTTGTCATAGTATCAATGTTCTGACAAGATGGTGGCTCCCTTGTTAGAACTTTCCAGAGTTTTTGTGGCATCTCAGAATTCTAGCTCCGTGATATTATCTTCCATCCACTTCACGTGCCCAATAACAAAACTGTATACGTAAAATACCACTAATATTACAAAATATAGAGTGAAATAAGATTATGAATAATCCCGCCAAATACTTTAAAGAACTTCAAAGACATTTTGGGTTGCCAGCATTTCACATCTCACCTAATTACAGTATTTTATGAAAATAGTAAAAAACAAGGGTTATGTTTGTTACTAATTTATATTTGTTTTCAAAATTAATCCAATTATATGATATATTATTTTAGAGTTGGCAATCCTATTTACAAATTAGTAAGACGTTGAGTAAAAACATAAAAACATTGAATTTTACACTGTAAGTATTATTAATAATATGCGCCAACAGACCCCCGTAGTACACTATTAGTATCCTCTATTACCTGAGCCAAGAGATCATTCATTCGCATTCCCAATAAGACTGACTGTTGTGTGGCAGACGTAACTTTTAGTTAAGTTCGTTTATTACCTTGCCTTGTCTATTAAAAAATTTGGAGGAATGTGTTTCTATGTGTTATATAATCTACGGTGATCGATATTGGTAATTTCTCTATAACCCCATTCCACATGTTACAATAGGATATATTTTCATACAAATAAGCAAACAGAAACACCGAAATAAATATATAAAATTGATTTTAGGCAATCCCAGAATACAAGATCTAACTTTTTACACGCAACAATTAACTACCAGACTTCAGTTGATTTCAATACATTATTTTTTATTTAATATATACAATAATATGTAACAAAAACAGTTGGTTGCGATATGGTCACAAAGATCCAGGCGAAAAAAAATTAAAACGTTGGTATTTATAAATAAATGAAATTAAAATTAAAAAATATTGTAAATATATTTTGTAGTTCTTCCAAAATGATATCAGTATTAAATACAAAATTCAAATTTGTTTAGGTCGAAAGTGTATGTGTGATCTATAGACAATGTTTTCATTAGAATTTGGTGTAACTTAAAAAATAAATATTATAATTACTTTTTTATCTTTATTTAGATTATATGAATTGTATTGATCTTGCCTAGATTTGCATTTATGTTAGTTACGATATGTTTGAAGTTGATACCATCGTATTTATGTATATTATTATTGTATTAAGGGTTTTGTTTGTTTTTTTTTTTGTCATTAATAGAAGTAAAATAAGTTGATACCATCGTATTTATGTATATTATTATTGTATTAAGGGTTTTGTTTGTTTTTTTTTGTCATTAATAGAAGTAAAATGTTGTAAAAAGTAAGCTCGTTGTATTTTATCAAATAAACACTTTTTAGTCCAACTGAAGCAATATTATGCTGTTTTATTTTATCCCGTTTAATTTCGAAAATTACGTCGTATGTTCCTAATACTAAGGAATTATTACTAAACACAAACATCGATAACACCGAATATCTAGGTGTTGTCTATATTTTGGTATTGCATGCCGACATTGATATTTTTCTGTCAATATGCCTACATTAGTCAATGCAGGAAGAAGCCAGTATCCAGCTGCATCACATAATGTTTCAGAGTATAAAAAATACGGAAATAGGCATTTAAAATCAGAACTTTTAGCCGACTGGGTTAACCCCTGGCCTGTCCAAAACCATAAGGGCTTAAGCTCTATAAAACGAATGTAGACCTTATGATGGTCAACACACTACTATTTGCATAAGTTAAAAAAATCGTATTTATAACGAATTTTGCAAAACTTGAACAATGGCAAATAATGTAATGTAAAAGGTTCGCAGGCCGGCATGACAGCGGCGACCGGCAATGGATGGTGTGTCACTCGGTGGTTTCCATTGTTTTTGTATCGTACTTATCATTAGGCATAATGCAGTCATTTTACCGTGGCACAATAAAAAAAATAAAAAATTTAACTATATATTTGAAAACATGATCCGCCATTTTGAAATCTGGGTCTTAAAAAATCAACTGAAGGATTATATAACAAAATAAATTCTCCAAATTTAATTAATCACTTCATTAAAATTTATTTTAGAATAAAAGTTACCAGAAACACAACTAAATTCCTATTATGAATCCTGAAGAACTGTGCCATATCGTCGAAGTAGTCCGGTGAAGCTGTGAAGGTCCCGTCGGTTGTCGCGTCAGGCCAATAGCGTAGTCAGTTCGAAAAGGTTACCGTCAACACTGTTCACCAAATTTCTTGCAATAATTCTATGCTGACCATACCTCCATCTAGCAGAAGCACTTTGTACTAATAGCACACTATGTTTGACAAAACGTGGTCTCCACGCGCGAAATCGTCTGCTAAGTTCATTACTTCTCATCTATTGAAGCTGTGCTATTGGAGTTGTAGTGCGTTGAAGCTACAAAGCCCTGTAAGGCAAATAGCGTAGTCAGTTCGAAAAAAAAATTGATGCTATTCTTTTGAAGCAACGATTGCTTGTATTCTGTGTGGATCTGTAATTTACGTAGGACTGAATCTCGCAGGGAATAGGAGTTTTTGGTAAAGGAAAAGTGATAAAACCATGCCATATATGTTAGGGTTTTTGTAATGCTTTCGTCACCACACACCACCCTCAAGATGAAAAGCTGTTGCCACGAATCTGTAGGTGTTCCGGAAAATGTACTTAAGAGCCCTCTATATTTTTAGAGTGTGTACCCACGGAATAAAGAGCTTTCTTCCGTGGTGTTTACCATATAAGGCCTTATCGACATTTAACATCAGGTGAGACTGTAAACAAACAATAAATTCTATAAAATATAATACAAAAAAATGCGTAAATATGCTTTTTAAACGTGCACCGGTATCGTCACAAATTACATTGCTACATAGAAGTTTCACTGAAATTTGAAAGATAATGATTTGGTATTACAAGTGTTAACATCACATAGGTATCTACATACAACCTTCAACTTGAGAATTTTTAGCGGGATCTGAGTTTGTTATGACTTTCATATTTTATTCATAACTAGCAGTTCCCCCAGCTCCGCACGCGTTTTTTAAAATTATATTAAAGAATTATAGAATTGTTAGACTATGTACAATTACAGAAACGCTCTTTAAAGACAATTGTAAGTACGACGCGCACGCCACTAAAAGTAACATGTAACGTGTACACACTAAAAGTAACATATAACGTGTACATTAGATATATAAATACAAAGAGCGTGCCAAATGAGGTTTGTCATCAGCAACACATATGGAACCATAACCAACCATATAACTACCTCAGTGCTCACTTACACTGTATAAGGAACTATTGAAACAATAACTAAAATCATTATTATAAAGATTTATATTTACATTACATTTAATATAGATTGCCATTATTATAATTAAGATTTAGTGACTATACAAAAAATAAATGCTTATCTGTTCCGCAAGAAATTGTATTATGGAACTCTTTACGTAATAGGTTTATAATCTAAGATCTTATTAGGAAGACCTCTATATCATTAATGTTGTTAATAATTATAAGGTCGAATTGTAAACAATAAGCCGATAATTATTTATCTCATTGAAAATAAAGAATGAGTTGAAATCTTGCTAAATTTCATGCAGACAAAGTCGCGGGTATTTATTTACATTATAATGATTAATAAATTTAATGATGTAGAAGTCTTCCTAATAAGATTTTAGATTATATATGTATTACGTAAAGAGTTCCACATAATACAATTTCTTGCGGAACAGACAAGTGTTTATTTTTTGTATAGTCACAAAATCTTAATTATAATAATGACAATGTATATTAAATGTAAATCTTTAGAACAATATTTTAAATTATTGTTTCATTAGTAGGTCCGCAAAACCACCGATCTCGCCACCGATGTCAGGTGCTCAACTTCAGTCCCGCACACACGCCGCGGTCTCCCTGAGCAGTATTTGAAGCCTAGGTCCATACCCTGGAGTGGAACCTTAGAAAATGCTGCTAACGCGATACAGACACTGCAAACACTAGTTCACTACACACAAACATGGTACGTACCTAGATTCTGTAAGAGATCTTTTCCTTGTTTTGTTAGCCAGCTTTAGTGAAAATTGTCAGACTTGAAAGACACGTACCCTGTCATGCGATACATATATGCACATCGCCACCATATTAAAGATACATAAATAAGAATTATTAATATTATATAGATTTTAATAGGACTTAAATAAGAATGGATATCATTATATAGAATTGAATCATTAGTTTGATCATTATTAATAATAGTATATTCTTGGACTTCATAGTTCGGCCATGAAAGGCAAGATGTCGCTGATATACATGTCGAAACAGATAACTAACCATATTAGAGATACATAAATAAGGATAATTATATAAAATTGTTGTATAGCTTAAATAACAGTAATTTGTTAATACTTTATTATTTTTGTGTTACTTAAATTATTTTGCGGAATTTTGTATAAATAGTAATCGCTTTACTTATATAGATGGGCATTTAAAAGGCAAGATGTCAGTGATATCGAGGCATTCTTAATTATATTCGAAGTATTGTAAGGCGAAGTTCTGACCAAATAGTGACAGTATCTACGAAGTAATTATTGCCATACCTGACTGCATCGACACTACGTGATGAGTGTAATACTCTATATTTTGTAACATTGGTGGCATTTTACGTAATATAGTTCGCTTATTGTGTACAAATGAAGAGAACAGAAAATAATACCACGGAGCATTGATTCTGAGATGCCACAAAAACTCCATGGAAAGTTCTAATAAGAGCGCAACCATCCTGTTAGAAGCTTGAAGTTATCACTTGTAATATTGTTACCTACTTGACAAGGCCAGTAATAATCTACATTTTGTAACACAAGTGGTACTACGTAACATAATTAGGTAATTGTGAACAAGTGAATTGGATGGAAAATAATACCACAGAGCAATACTATGTCACAAAAACTCCATGGAAAATTCTAGCAAGGGGACCATTATCTTATTAGAATATTAAATTAATCACGAGAGACTTGTAATATTAATACCTACTTGACAATAGCAGTAATAATCTACAAAATTAATTGCCAAAAAATTGTGCTCTGACAACAGAACAATGACACTGGCCAAAGCGTCTGCGGTACCAAATAAAAAAAAAATTGCAGTGAAAATATTTTTGAAAGTAATAAAATACGTATGTAACGAACAATTCATTTATTCATATAAATACATTTATATACAATCTTGCACAATTGATTTCTCTTATCAGGGACCATTCTTCATTAACCTGGCCACACGTTCTTGATCCTTGTAAATACACAAGTCCATAAACGTCAGACCTAATAAGAAACAGTGTCCCAGCATGTCTTTCTCGAGGTCATCTTTAATGCGAAACATGTTTTTCAGCGTTTCTGGTACCTTAACGTGATTATGTGATGAGTTTTCACCGGTGTCTCTTAATAGCATCTCAACTGTTTGGTCTGTCGACACCCTTTCATTACCGACTAAGGTTCCGTATAACCTGTAAAACGTTTGAAATTGCAACAGGGCCGGATTAAGGGGAGGATAATAGGGACTTCAACCTCAGGACCATCACATAAGATAGGTTTATGAGGGATCGTAGTCTGCCATGTAGTGGCTTTTATTTTTTGCTTGTGTTTCGCAACAGATTTTGAGCTTGAGCGTGGTAGTCAGTCAGGCACGGTTAGAAAAAGTCCTACCACCAAACTATGGTATCACCACAGTGTTTCCCTTCATCGGAAGCTCGCGACTCAGTTGCAAGGATTCGAACCTACGTCCATCGACTTTTTTTTTCGATCTATGCTATTGACCTAGTAAGGTCTTAACAGTTCATAACATATATATCCGCGGTAGGCAACTGATGGATTATCCTCCAAGCCTAGTATTATTTACAAATATTTGTACTTGAAAATGAAATGGCCATATTTCAGTGCACTCCAGACACCTTTTTAGCACCAATATAGAATGTGATCGTAGTCATATGGGGCCATCCAAGAATTACGTAAGCACTGAGGGGCGCATGGGGTCTCCGATTTGCTTATTTTTGATGATATGAGAGATGGGGGGATTTGGATAGGATATAGTATAGGTCTGATATGTGAGGTATGCGGTCCATCACTTCAAACTTCGTTACTGTACAGAAGTTAAGTGAATAATAAATAACTCTGACATGGCACAAGAACACTTGCGAAGTTTTTATTTTATTGGATAACTGAAGTCACCACAAGATAATAGCTTTAATAATCTTCAATAAAGAGAATTGATTACCAAAGTAAGATCTAAAGTTAATTTTGGCTTATTTTTGTCCTGAACACCTACACTGATAAAAATGTTTACATTTACTAAGCAATTTTTTAGGAAGTCTCATAACGTACTAGTGACCTATATTCAAACACTTTTTAATTACCATACGATATATTAAGGTCCATTTAAGTTTTTCATTTTTAGTTATTTTTACTCGCCCCTTCTTCCCCTTATCAGCAAAAGTAAGTAAAGCTCTAGCCCCATATATTCTATGGAAAATCTTGTTTTTCAAAAAAGAAAAGTTAAATATTGCTGTCGTAATTACAATTGTTTGGACTGGATGTTTATAATTAATGAATTGTAGATTATTTTTACTACAATTTGATCGCCCCCTATAACGTTTTACAAATGTACGTTAACCTCAATAAAATTTTATTATTACTGCTGATACATATCCTTTTCCAAAATCTTGTAGTTTTTCAAAAAAGGAAAGTAAATATTGCTGAAGTAATTACAATTGATTGGACTGAATGTTTAAAATTAATGAATTGTAGATTATTTTTTTATAATTTGATCGCCAGCTATAACGTTTTACAAATGTACGTTACCTCAATAAAATTCTATTATTACTGCTCATCATATCCTATGGAAAAACGTAATGTTATGTAACTCAAAAAATACTCTAAAAAATCCTATACTCGCCAAATTAGGACTAGCCTAATCGGTTCAGCCGTTTTGTAGGTTGGCCCAGACAAACAACATAAACCTCGTTTTTATTATTAAGTGTAGATTGCAGTCCGGTGAAGCTGTTAAGACCTCGCTAGGTCAATAGCGTAGTCAGTTCGAGAAACAAAAGGGTAGAATATGAGTTTATTTTATTGATTAGCATACCTGTACGGTAAAGTCGGCCGCAAAAAATAAACCTTATGCTTAAGTTGACAATCATTTTCGTCGTCATTATCACCAGTACTGAAAGAAGAAATAAAAAAAAACGTACTAATCAATATTCAGCGACATCAGTGTTGTATCAAACTATCAATCATAATATCGCTCTGATCTGTGCAAGAATTACACTACATCCGAATACTGACGATATATCTGAACCATTCTAGAATTCTCTTTAAATATCCGAAACAAACTCATCGAATAAATAAAACAGGACGATGACTCATCGATGCGTGGGAAAAAACACACACACACATTGATACCATATCGCTCTGACTACTTTAAACAAACAATAAAGTTCTAAAAATTACGTGTCTTGAAACTTCATTCATTCAAGTTAATTTTTCTTTGAAGCGTTACTGATAATGATATTTTAACTAAAAATCTGTAGATACATCATAAGCGCTTCGACAGCGCCTTGTTAAAACTTGGCTAACTAGCTTATTTTTGACGACGGCCCCGTGAATACGCCGGTATCTAAGTACATATAACTATTTCTTTGTCACCAACGATATTGACAACATGACATCTTACTTTCACATTTTATCTAAGACAGTGTGGAATTACAATATTACTTTATGTATGTGTGCGTTATCGTGCCATTTGTTTTGTCAAAACATCATTTAGTTAACGTATCTACAGTTTTTTAGATATAATATCATTGGTCACCTCATTGATGTGTTAAATCAAATTATGACAACTTTTCTTTCTTTTAGAAATTAATTTACTTCCTTAAATTGCTTCTGTTTTTCATTTTTTTCTAAACATATTTAAAACCCAAAATATCATTAATAATACCATCGTTTAACCCGAAGGAGGTTGTAGTAGTTTCTTGTCTACAATTGATTCTATTAAAATGGTAAAATTATAAAAAAACTCTTATTAGCAAATCTAACTAATAACTAAACTTTCAGTCTCAGGAAGCTATAAATATTAAAAAAAAATTACTTAACATATTTCCAAAAACCCATTGAAATTATCTGTTATTGTTATCTGTTATTGAGGAAATAATATAAACACCATATTTTTTTATAAAATGTATAATCATTACATAGTATAAAACAAAGTCCCCTACCGCGTCTGTCTGTCTGTTCGCGATAAACTCAAAAACTACTGAACGGATTTTCAAGCGGTTTTCACCAGTGGATAAAGTGATGCATGAGTAACGTTTTAGTATATAATTTGTCAAGGAAATTGTTATAATTATGGCGGGACAACGTCCGCTTGGTCCGCTAGTTTATTACTAAAATGACTTATCGACCATGGAAAGGTGTTATAAAAAAACTCAGCTCACATCTACATATTTCACGTGTAGGATTTATTTCATTCTATTCATTATTTTCCATACTTTAAACCACAATACGTGCACGTTATATATCTCTGATATTGAGTGGTTGCCAAAAATAAAATAATATAAAAAATTGTGTGTGGAGTACCTCTGGGCGAAGAAGTGAAATTTCCTAATGTGGAAATGAGAATAGGAAGGGGTAGAAATTGATTTTTAGTGAAATCGTATTGTTTCTTTAAGACAAACTTTATTAACATTGCTTACAATTCACAATTGATCACATCTTTTGATTATAATTTTCGAGTGGGGAAATATCCAAATCTATAACATTTACAATGGGATTATGATAACTAAAGTAAGATACTAAATGTTTGATTATTTTTCTCGCTCTGTCTCTTTCTATTCCCCCTCTCTAGGAGCGTTGAACGTTTAACGCAACAGTGCTTTCATACCCCCT